>JAJTUV010001803.1:0-245896 GCA_021653895.1 Mastomys natalensis
TTTTATAGGATGAGAGGAAGGGTCACTCATTCATCACATTCAGTCTGACTGGGAGACTGCTCTGTGAACTGACTGGGTTGGAGACTTCACACTGTTACTCCCCAGCATCCTCCTTCCTGACAGGATCTATGCTAAGTTAGCAATTTGTCAGAGATAGTGTCATCCTCTCTGTGAACTGCAGACTCTGGTTATTGAAGATCCAATAGATGGAGATTCCAGTGTCAGCTGAGATGCAGATGAGGACCATAGAGCTCTGTATTGTGACTGTGGTGTTGGTGACTCGAATGAAGGGCTGTGACACAGGCTCTGTGAAAATACAGAGAAGAACAAATGACAGTAATCCTACAAAAAGCTCAACCATCCTCTTTATAGTTCACACTTAAAGTCCTTAAGGTAGAAACTAGAACTGTATCTGTAGGCATACCTTGTGTTTTGATCTGCCACCCAGGATGTGTGACCTACATTCAGCAGTGTTTCCTATGTCTCAGTTGTCCTATAGCAGAACACATTGTAAATAATTATTGCTGTGTCTGTGAGTTCAGCTTAGATATTTGCAATAGCCTACTATAGGGGAGCTGCTCAAATCAGCAGTATCTGTTGCTATTTTCCTACAGAAGAGAATTCCCTAGGCTGGACCCATGACGATGTCTCATGTAGTTGCCTGCTCCTTTGTTTCTTCCATGGGAGCACTGACCTTCCTGTGAGTCTCCTAATCCCATCAAAACAATTGGCTATGGCCCAGAAACATGACCACTGAGACTCAGGAGATGGAGATTCAGAGGTGACCTATAAAACTGCAGCTCTGAAGGTAGTGCACAACTGGATCTATACTATATGTGTTTTTAAGACTCAGTAAAGACTTGCTCTCTGTCAGCTCTAAGAGGAAATAAAAACTAAGTCACAAAATTTTTCCACAGTGTCACCTTGAGTTATGCTAGGGAATGAGTTTTGGAGCCAGGGCTTCCTGGTGCTCTTTGTAAGGACCCCGTGCCTTCCTCAGCCAGAGCCTATCTGAGTCCCACAGAGTCTTTCATGGGGCCACGTGAATGGTGAGAGCCACAAGAGTCTGCACTGAGTGTGATATCTTCATGGAGAATTATCCCACACACATTCTCTTATGTGGAAGTGAACACTGGTGAGGGATTCTGATCTACTGTAGTTTTTCTGCCTCATGTGTGTCACACAGTAACTACTCAATCCCCAGTGTGGGGACACAATCCAGTGGGATAGAAAACAAGCACAACCCAGTCCTGACAGTCCGATGTAGGAATAAGTCATAGCCAGTAGCCAAAGGGCATAGGGAGTCACTTATTATTTACATATAATTGCACCTGTGCTTTTTCAGTTTTGAAATATCTGCTTACAGTTGCAAGTGTGTACATTCCTGCATCTTTCTCTGTGGCATTGTGGAGGGATCCATTGGTGTATACACTCTCTCTTCCGCTTGGTTCACTTCCCATGTGGTGGAATTCATGGCTCTGCCGTATTCTGTGATTGCCAATATCTCATCTCCATATAATGATTTGTACCAGAAAAAAATCTTGCAGATCTTTTGGCAGATTATGAACAATAAGAAGAACAATTTCTCCTTCAGCAGCACACCGTGGCACTGGTTCAATCATGAGTTGAGAAGAGGTAAGGGTGTTACAGCATGTAGAAAGGGAGGCTGGAAAGGAAAAAAGAAAGATCCATCACAAGTGATCATTGTGCTGGATAGAAAGATAGCTACTTCTGTCCTGAGCATATGAATTTGTCATTCTGCCTAGAGTTGCAAATGTGGATGTGTCTATATCACTTGATCAAAATCAGCAACACGACTTTGTCTATTCTCTCAGTGTCCCGAAAATGTTATTTCCTCTTCATGGATGTGTCACCTTAAGTGTCTATTTGGCTGCTCCCACATTGCCCTCAGTCAGCCACTGTATACATTCATGCACACTGTGGTTTGAGATGATGCCTCCACTGAACTATATGGACCCCAGATTTCCACATTTTGCTTTTTTTTATTTTACCTTGCTTTGTGGCTCCAGTCAACCCCTGACCTCACTTTCTAGATGTCCTTGCTACTCTCTCTGCTCTGCTCTGCTCTGCTCTGCTCTGCTCTGCTCTGCCATCCTAAAGGACTGGATCTGAAGGAGGATCAGTAGTAATCTCATATTCAGACCAGGCTCAGGTCTTAGAAAAGGATAGGTGGTTTTATGTGAACTTATAAAAATGTAGAGTCCTTTCGAAAGGCAAAGCCTCAATTGAAAATGCCATGAACAGGTGTGGGAGAGGGAAAGATGCCCTCCCCTACAACCTTTGCTGCCTGTAGCAAGCAGAGAGCTGACCCCAAAGTCCAAAAGAGCTAGAGAGATGTCCCTGTCCCTCAAAGGCTGCAACATTTGGGAGAACAGGCTCTGCACCTCACCTGGGCTGCACAGAAGAGCTGGCAAAGTGATGTGGGTGTGGTGTGGGTGTGGGTGTGGTGTGGTGTGGGTGTGGGTGTGGGTGTGGGTGTGGTGGGTGTGGGTGTGGGTGTGGGTGAGCCAGCCCCAAGCAATTTAGAATGGGAGAGCTGACCCTGCCAGGGCAATGCCGGAGAGCTTGATCTGGTAATGTGGGTGAGGGAGAGCTGGTGGGATGACCAACTCAGCTACCACGCAAGTCCAGATCCAGGGCTTTGAGTTGGTTCACCACAAAATCTGTGAAGTGCTAGAGGACATGAAGTGACCAGTCCTGCTGATCCATAGCAGCAGGATATCTGTAACACAGGGCAAAAACAGGCTATCTGAAAAGAGTACCAGTGAAGATGCAGTACTGATACTATAGCTGAATATACAGACCTTAAACCAGACTAGTGATTGATTGCAACAAACATTTGTAAGTAAAGATGAGTGTACAACAGGGTACACCATAGGACACTATGACACACTACAGCTTCCATGATGAAATTTTTTTCTTTTCATTTACTTTTGTTCTTGTTGTTGTTGTTGCTGTCCTTGTTGTTCTTGTTCTTGTTGTTTTCTATTGGGGAGGGATCACAAGTGCAGAGGGCAGATATGAAGGGACAAGATGAGTGGGATTGTGGCACATGATGTGAAGTTCACAAAAAATCAGTAAAAAGTCATGTTTTAGAGAAAATGTCCACCAGAGTGGCCTGTGGGCAAGCCTATAATATATTTTTTAAATTGGGGTTGATATGGGTGGATTCAGTCTACTACAGGCAGTTCAACCTATGGACTAGGGAACCTGAGTGATATAAAACAGCAGATTGAACATGACATGAGGACCAAGCCACTAAACAGGACTCCTTTATGGTGCCTACATCAGCTCCTGCATTTTGTTGAGGAAACTCATGTTTGGAGTTAATAAATATCCAAATTTGACATAGACAGCCAAAAACAAAAAACAAAAACCAACATTGTTCCCTATCACCTCTGAGAGAAAGTAAAAGTTGAATCCCAGGACAATGCTCGCCTGGTTCACTTTAGTCTAGCCTTGAAAAGATGACAGTGTTCAGGGCTTCCTGGTGTTCACCTTTTCTTGAGTGTGCCGTGGTTTCCTCAAATGCCTGGATAGAGTCCTAAGAGACTATGAAGAGTCTTATATGGTAGGTCGAGTTACTTTCCATCAAGGTCTTCCTTGATGGGGGTTGAGAGTCAAAGGACAAAGGTCATTTACCTCAAACATGCATGTCCTGTACCAAGTGCTCAAAAATCAACATGGGATCACAGTGAAGACAGGAAGGAGGTACAGGCTAGGTATGGCAGCCCTGTCTATTTAAGCTCCACACTGCACTGAACTATCACAAAGAATTACTTACTGTCCACCTGGAGTTGTACATGTGCCAATTCTGTTTTCATATCTGTACTTAGAGTTCATAGGGTGTATAATCCAGTATCCTTCCATGTGACATTGTAGAACATCAGGGATCCATTGCTGTTATTGTCTCTCTTCTGCTGTGTAAAGGCCCATGAACACTTAAATTTGTGGCTATTATGTGTTTTGCAACCTCAAGATTCCTGGACACAATCATCACTTTGTACCAGAAAAGGGCCCGAAGATTTCCTAGGAGATTGTGAACAACTAGAAGAACACTTCCCCCTTCAGCAACACTGGGTGGCACTGATTCAATAGTGAGCTGGACAGATGGGGAAAGCCATACTGGGCTAGATTATTTCTACTTATTCTCAGTACTTTGTGGTTTGAGTATTTAGTGCAAGACACACATCCAGTGTAAAGAAACTGCAACATCAGAAACTTTTATCTGAATTTACCTAGTTGAGAAGTGGATGAGTTCAGGTAACCCAGTCAATGGATCAGAATAAGCCCAGATTGTGTAGCTTTCACTATAAATGTAGCCAAAGAGAGATCCCTGGGATACAGGCATGATCTGGCTGAGGGAACTGTGGAATCTAGTGAGAGATGCAACCAATAGATACTCCTAGATTCAGATTGTTGTCCCAGTCTCCTGGTGACCTGGGAGAGTCTGGGCACTGTTAGAATCAGACCTGTTTGAGCTAACAGAGCAGAATGATTTATTAGCTGTATGAATCTCCTAGCTCATAAAATTGATCAGTACACTGCCATGAGCAGTTAGGCTAGGTCACCTGAACATTTCCTTCTGAGTCTCAGCATGGACAGTACAGCTACATAATTTCCCAGGACATCAGCCAACTGCTCTCATGGACTTATGATACTTCACATTATTGTCAATGACCCCAGGAGAGGGACAGAGGACCCATGTCCTCCTGATGACTCATATCCTTGGGAATTAAGTCTAGTCAGTTCTCACCTGCAGGAAATTTGTAACAGACACTGCTGATCTGGACAGCTGTCCTGTCCCAATGTCATATTCTTGTTCATATTTAAGACTACCTTATGACACTGCAACATTCATTACCCAAATGTGATATAACTGGGAAACTGAGACATAGAAAACACAGTGGCCACATCAGGCTCACACAGGACACATGTGATAGTTGTAAAGCACTAATTATTTGTCTCCAGACAGGTATCAATTGTCTCCTGAAGCCTTCTCAGGTGTCTGTGAAGCAAGGGGGAGCTGATGTTAATCTTGGTCATAAGCAGCTTTTGCAGGAAGTGAAAAAAAACATAATGAGATTTAACTCTAAGACTAATCCATCTGCCTCTGGAGAATTTCTGTTGAATACCAGGACTCCATAACACATATACTGAACAGGAAATCATGTGTTTTCTGGTGTGCTGGTGTTACTCCTCATAGAATTTCTATAGAACTCCAGGACCCATAATCCATATACTGGACAGGAAATCATGTGTTTTCTGGTATTCTACTGTCACTCCTCCTAGGGCTTTTTTTCTTCACCCTCCCCTCAGTAGATTTTACATCTACCAGAGGGCTTGCTCTCTCTGTTCAGGAAGTCACTGAATTCAAACAACTTTAGCATCTGTCTTTCATCTCACCCTGTAATACATTTTAAAGAAATAATCCTTGCAGAGATTGGCCTCAGAACCTGGATATTAATAACAATGTTCTCATATGAAGAAAGTTAGCATCCCGTACCCATAGCCGAAATCTGCCAAACACACCTGTTCCTCTAGCCTGAGTTCTACCAGGTTCTTGCTCTCTGCCTTCTACAAATCAAATCAGCCTCTAAAACCATCCACTTAGGAGTACTGGAGAGATTGGCTATGGTTAAAAGTACTAGATACTTTTGTAGAGACCCAAGTTCTGTTCCAAGAACACCCTTGGCAGCTCACAACCACTCTTTAGCTCTATTACTGGGGTATCTAATACCCCCTTCTGACTTCTGAGGGCACTAGTCATTATTTCTGGTACACAGATACACATACAGTAAAAATAACTCTAAACATGCAAATATTAACAGGAAGAAAACAGTCACCTGCATTTCATGAAATATTCCTTCATGGTCCTGTACAAAACAGAGCATTAAAGGCCAATACAAATAATGGTCCTGTTGAAAGCTTACCTGTATCCCATTCTCTTCCCTCTACTAGATCATTCTGAGACTCATCTCAGTCACCATTAAACAACTGGAAGAATTGGCCCACGTTATGGTCCAGCCTGGGGAGTTAGCTGAATACCAGGCCTGCTCCTAGTTTTCTGTGTGAGTTTTTTGTACACATCAAGTCTTGAGAACAGGCTGTGGATACTTCACAAAGAAGAACAAGTGAGAAGTCTTATTCTGTCCAATCTCTAGGATAGCACTGAAAAATAATGCCTTGGATGGTGCTGTGACACAGCACTCTGTGGGAGCAGACAGGCAGTGTATCAGTGAGTACCAGGGGAGATATGGCTCCTGTGACTGTTTCATCAAAGTCAGCAACTCAGATCCCATATGACAAAGACTTTCTCCCACATAGCACATGAGCCACCAACTATGACCATTCAGCTCCTCCTGCTTCTGCCTGTGAGTGTTCCTGTCTAATTCTCTAAGAGAATGAATTTGGAGGAGATATTAGAAATATCAAAACTGGTTGAAAGTCAACTTTGCAAGGATCAGAGGTTCCACAGGGAGCCATCTTCTCTCTGTTGTGTGCACAACACTGCTACCCAAGACCAACATCACAGGTAACAATTCTAACCCATGAAGAGTGAACACAGTAGCCTTAAAGAATAAACCTGAGACTCAGAATACAGCTTACTTATGGAGGATAAATGGACATTATTTCTAAGGGCTTATCAGGATGAACAAAGAATCTGAGCCTACTTCCCTGTCCTAGCCCAAAGTAATTTTCACGTCTGAAAACTACTTCCTTGTTCTAGCATAAAATTTAGATTCCTGTCTAAAATTACCTCTTTGTTCTAGCCTAATATTTAGATTCCTGCCTGAAATTACTTCTTTGTTCTAGCCTAATGTCAGATTCCTGCCTGAAGCCTACTTCCTTATACTTGGCCAATGTCATATTCCTGCCAAACAGCCCATTTCCTTGTCCATGGCCCATGTCAGATTATTGCCAAGCAGCCCCAAAGGCTCTCTGCCTCTCCCCCTTTCCTATGTCATTAACAAGACTGAGCCTGTCACAGTTCTTTCTGACAAGAATGCTTTCCTTACCCATCATGGAATATGCATTATCCAAAGCAATGCATTTCTGTCTTAGGTTGGTCAGAATCTTACCTGTCCTTGGCTTGGCAGCCTATTAATTTAATAACTCTGTCTGGGAGTCCATTTTCAATTCAAGCCATGTATTTTGACTGCCAACATATTGATGTTGTTAAAGACAAGCTTGAACATGATGGGCAGGAATAAAAGTATCCACAGAACAAAAAGGGCTATCATGATCAAGCTATATATGCCATCCTCAAAGTTTGACCAAACTAGAAGTACTGACCTCAGGCCATGGGTAATTTTATCTGCAATATCTACCATATCAACACTCAGCAGAACAGCATTCTTGAAATTCATAAGCTCACTATGTATTGTTAAAACATCCAGAGAGGTGTTAGAATTTTGCCAAATACACTGCAAGTGTCATTAAACTTCTTCTTAATTACAGTGACTACCTCTGTAAATTTTAGAACTAACATGAATCCAATGGTATTTGACATGACACTCGAGATGGCTCTTTATCCTTAAATTCTGAACCACCTTCCAATAATTTGAATAAGATAAAGATCATCAGTCCATTATTCCAAATGCCAGTCACAGCAATTGCAGAAGCAGCGGTGCTAGCAATTAATGTAATTAAAGCTGTTGTACCAGCAATAATCAAACCCACCACCCTCTTGTTTCTGTCTGTTTATTATCTTGCTTGTTTCCTGACTATTTGCATCTATCGTATTGCTAGACCCTCAACCTAGAACTGTTCTTAATACATGCATGTAATTAAAGTGGTATAAAAGCAAAAAGGAAGAGGGGGTAGCATAGGGCGTTCTAGGGAGGGGAAATGGAGAAAGGGGATGACATCTGAAATGTAAATAAATTAAATATCCAATAAAAAAAAGAAAAAAGAAGGCAACTGGAATGTCAATTTACTCAATGTCTTGACGTACACAAGACCCTATGAGAGTGAAACCTGCAAATTGGTGAGTCAATGTAACCCATTCAAACTGATAAAAGGGAGCCTAATCCACTGTGGACAGTACCATACCTAGGCATATGGTCCTTGGTTGTATAAAGAGCTAGTTATGTATGAATCAGCTAGTGGACTATCCAATGAAGTAGCCAGCAAGCAACATGTTTTCTGCCTTGATTTTCTCCATTTCTAAAAAATTACTCAGAGTCAGAAGATAAATGAACCCTTAACTCTCTCCTAAGCTGCTTTTGCTCATGGTGTGGTTTTTTCAGTCACAACAAGAAAAAGTCTACAACAGTGTATACGGAAAACCAGAGGACATATTTGAATGAATATTCTCTGTACTCAAGAGCAGACCCATGTAGAATCTTGCCGGCAAAGAGAAAAAAAGGATTTAGACACCAGAGATGGGCCAGAAAGATATGTGCATGCCCTACATTGGTGTCTCATCCTTTGGGTATAAAGATACAAGTCCTAGGACCTTCCTCTGAAAATTTTTGAGCACAAGACTGTTCCCCAAAAAAGATGATCGAGGTACTCACCTTCTGGATACACACTACTTCAACTTAGTCCAGGAAATATCTGGAATTCTGTCTAGACCTATCCTACAGTAGATGTCACTAGGAGTTCTGCAGAACACACTGAGCAGGATGACAGGCCCTGCATCCCACCTGTGCTAAAGTGATCAGGGAAAGTCACATGTGACTTGACCATTACTGGTGTTGCCTTAGACATGTGACTGTAGTTGTTGCAGAGATCACCAGGTGGCAATATCAAGATGCACATCCAGCACTCAGAAAATGGTTTTCCTGGGCACTGTTCTTTTCTTGGAGACTGGTTTCTCTGTCTGTCTCTACTAATCTGGAGATGCTCCCTAGATTTTTCTCTGGTCTACAGACTGCTTCCTGTGTCTGAGAATGTCTTTCCAACTGGGAAGCCTGAAAGTGTTCTCTCTTCTGGCATCTCTCATAGGGAAAGACAAGATTACCTAGACAAAGGGCAAAGGTTACCCATGAAGACCAGAGGAGACATGAACTCACACAACACATATATCAGCCAACATAAATGCTGGAAGATTGCTTTGAAACCCTCTGTAAGAAGGAGAACCCACAGTCCTTTCCAGCACACATGGGTAACCTCTTCCTAACACTGAGGACATAAAACTCCCCCACCCAACTCCTCCTGGGACTCTTCTCTGTATAAGGAATTTAACTGATGACATTAGTGAAAAATGATTGATCTTTATCACTAGTCATCACTCAGCTGGTTCCTTTCTATCCTTCACACACATCTCTGTCACCTTTCTGCTGGGAGTAAAGAAACACCACCTTGCCATAGCACAGGGAGCACAGGACAGACTGGATGCTCAATTAGATCTTTCTGTCCCTGTAGCAGTCTGTCTTTGGCACTGACAGACCCAAAGGCCAGGACACAGCAGATGTCAGTCCTAGGATGAGTCATTGTTCTCTGAGGGTATGGGGATGCTTATCAGCCTTGTTGATTAAGGTGTTCCTTAGAGGAGAAATATAAAGGGAAGTTGAGAGGAATGCCAGGCAAGACTCAGAGTCTAAGGACAGAGCAGTGCCTTGGACATAGACCCCACCACACTCAGCACATTATATTCTGGAAGAGCTCCTGCCTGAGAAGACACTCAGCTACAAGGAGAAAGGACAACAGAGGCTAGTGCTGTGTGGGTTAAGCTCTTCTCCTCAGAAGCAAGACATCACAGTGAAAATAGAGATGGAGCTGTCCTCTATACTTCTCTGCCAGGGCTGTGCCTCATGGCAGGGGTTTCTGCTCACAGGTAAGGGTGCCTGCCAACTCTGACTGTGGGAGTGAGAGGTACTTAGAGATATGCTGGAGTCTAAAGAGGACAGAAGCCCAAAATGCAACTCAAGGATGCTGTGTCCCTTCATGAGGCAGAAGGTACAGTGAGGGACAGAGGCTCATCAGGCAGAAGCTCATCCAGACAGGAGGTGCTGAGAATAGGAGAAAAGCCTCTAATGTCCATATTCACAGTCAATTCATTTGCTTTGAAAGTTCGGATGACTATTGTCCCCAGTCATGACTGGGTTATTCTCCAAATAGAAACCATATTGGGGCGGGGAGGGTAGCAAGAAGGCTCAGTGTGAAAAGATATCCAAGTTGAATTCAATCTTTAGCTGCCACATGGTAGTTGAAGAGAAGAAACTTCTGCTGGCTCTTGCTCTCATCACAGATGTCATGGCATGCACAGGCACATGCTGACAATTGAGACATGTGCCTCCACACAGGTTTGCAGCCTACACCTTCACGCAGGCACACTAAGACACCTGCTTTCAGAAATACACATATACAATACATAAGCAAATGTAAAAGCACTTAAGTTTCACTTGAGCATAATTACTGTCATTAGCTCCAAACCTGGGAACTATGTAGATAAACCATGGAGCCACACATAGTTCCTTCCTCGCTTGCTTGCTTTGCTTGCTTGCTTCCTTCCTTCCTTCCTTCCTTCCTTCCTTTCCCTTTCTTTATCATATCCGCTGGTGTTTGAGTCTTTTCCAGGAACTCAAATTTCCAAATGTTAGATTAATCCCTGTTCTCATAAAACTCTAGTTTTAGTGGACCAAAAGTTAGAATATCTGGAAGATGATGTAAGGGGTTGACTTGTTGCACGAAGGAAACAGAGAACAAAATTCAGAAAGTGAGTACCCTCTAGAAGAGGAAGTCAGAGAGGCATCCTCCATGGGAAATATGGGAGTACTACATGGGGAGTCAGGCAGACAACTGAGCAGAGAATTGCATAGAGAGTTGAAAACACAGTGAGAGACTCTGAGGGAATGGAGCTCATGTTGCTCACCTCCACTAAGAACGTTGACACACCCTTCCCAACACCTAAGCCAGGTGATGATCACACCTGCTCAGCACTGATGGTTTCTCTCTCTTTCCCCTTTAGCCTCCCTTTTTACCTGCTGGCACCTGTCTACCACTTCCCAAGTCACCGTTGAATTAGTGCCACCCCAAGTGGTTGAAGGAGAAGATGTCCTATTCCTTGTCCACAAACTGCCAGAAAATTTTGCAGCCTTAGTCTGGTTCAAAGGATTGACAGCTGTAAAGCATGCAATTGCACTGTATGCAACAGACACTAGAGAAAGTAGTGATAGGGCTCATGTACAATGATAGAAAGACCTTGTACAGAAACGGGTCCCTGTTGATCCACAAGTCACCCAGAAGGACACTGGATACTACACCCTACAAACCTCAAATAGAAATGGAACTATTGTGTCAACATCACTGTTTCTCCATGTGAACCGTAAGTGATTCTTTGTGAACTCTGGGTACTGGGTGGTAGTTGTTCCACTAAACATTCAGAAGTGTCTGGCCTGGCCTGTGCTTTCCTCTACTCTACATTGTGCTCCATGTTGGGTTTTGAGTATTTAATTTGGGACATAACAAAAATAGATCAGAATCTTTCATTTTATTTCAGCTTGTAGAAAAGTAAATACATGCTGGATAACTCAGCCAAAAATATCAGTCTCTGTCTAGACTCTTAGAGTTCTTAAGAGGAATGTATCCTTGAGAAAAACCTTGAGGGAATCAGGGTTGGCTATGATTGAGGAAAAGTGGTATCCTCACAGATGTGAGCACCAGGAGGCCCTAGATCAAGACTCCTGTCCCAGACTCAATTTCTAATGGCCCTGAGAAGCATTTTACAAAGGTTGAGTTTTGACTTCCTGTAATCAGGGAACAGTGCTTTTCAGTAGTCAAAGTCTTCCACTTTGTCATACACAAGGCTTGTGCACTGCCATGAGAGCAACCATGAGGTTAGGAGCCCTGGACATTTTCTCCACAGACACAGCAGGGAGAACAGAGCTGGATAGTTGCTATTAGCTAACTATTAATTAACTGTCCTAATGGGCTTATAATACTTACATGGAAGTCAGGGTCTCTAAAAAGATGGAGAGAAGACGCAGGTACTCCTGAGAAGGGTTTGTCCTCTGAGATCCAACTCAGGAAATTCTCTTCTGCAGCCAAATGTGAACAGTTCCCCAAATTTTAAGCTGCAGTTTCCCGAGTTGTCACCAGGGAACAGCATCAAACACACAGTCAACACTCAAAAAAGTATTTGCCTTAACAAGGAATTCATCTAGCCACCGGGTTCCATCCTATTCTATCAACATGGAAATCACAAACATGGAGTTATTAGACCTACTATCTGTTTAATTTGTCTGCTACACTGCCAAAGGATCATGTTCCATTACCCTTTGATGTATTTCTTTTGGAAAATACATGATAGCCAGGGAGAATCCATTAGACAAAGATCCAAGGCATTTCAGAAAGACCAGGGAGCTCATGGGAAGACCCATTACACAACTCAGCAAGTATAGGGATTGGAAGTATTTTCTTGAAACCCTTGCACAGGATGAAAAAGCTCAGCCTTTTTCCAAGAATCAGGTCACCTCCATCTGCAGAACAAGGGTATGAGATTCTGATACATTCTAGGCCTTTGTCCTGGGACATAACCCTAACTGGTAACTCCTGTGAGAATAGATGTGTCCCTTTCCCACACATTATTCATGAAGTCCATTTGGAACCTCATAGACATTCCTGTCAAATTCCATCTTTCTGGTGTATTGAGAACACTGGGAAGACTGAGTGCATAGCTAAGTTACTGTGTCACACAGTTGTGCATAGTTTGCCTTTTTAATGCTAACTGACTAAGGCCAGGACAGAGCAGAGATCAACCCAAGGGTCATTTTCTATTGTCTCAGGTCACAGGGATGGTCATCAGTCTTGGTGCTTGCTCTGTATTCTAAAGAATGGAAGCAAAAGGAAGATAGAGGGACATGGCACTGCACTGAGAGGGGAGGGGACAGAACAGTGTTTTTATAGAGCAACACCCTCAGAATATGTGACTCTTGGAGATGATCCTGCTTGAGGGGAGGCTCAGCTCAGAGTGGAAGCACAAGAGAACTGGGGAACTGTGCTGCAGCAGACATGCCACAGAAGGATAGATGAGGCCATAGAGACAAGAGCAGCATCTTTTGTACCCTCTGCAAAGGGTGAACACCTGTCAGGGGCTCATGCATGCAGGTGAGGACACAACTCTTTATAAAGTGTGAAAGGAGAAGACTCACCTACTGTCTGGAGTCTCCTAGGAGGAACATAAACCTGAATGGAGTCTCGAGTTTATAGGGCATGACAGAGGCTCAGCAGCAGCAGGAGGCTCCTAATCAATAGAAAGTAAGTTGATGGGGAAATTGTTTTTGCCCAATGTTAGTCAGCATAACCACAGTATTGTGAAGACTGGTGTCCTCAGCTAGGACATCCCAAATAAGAAACCAAGGTGGTGTTGCTTAGTGACATGATTGAATGAATATATGCATTTGCTTCATATTCTGATAAGCTGATACCAATGAACAGAAGTCTTCTGACATCCACATATTGTATCATGCATTCACCCACCCACCTACACTGAACTAGTCCTTATATGTGTTCAAAGTCACACACAAATATAATTTGTAAGTAAGTGTTAAAAAAAAAATCAAAGCAAGTGGAATGATCCATTACTGTGTCCCCAAACCTAGGATTTTCATAGGAAAATCCATTGGCATACAAAGTTCTGCAACATCATTCATTCATCCATTCATTCATTCTCCACATATGTCTGAGGTTTTTTTTTTTTTAATAGCATTTTTCAATATAAAAAAAATCATGGTTCTTATGATGCCCAGTCCTAGTGGACTGAAACACATATCATAAAGAAAGTAAAGGTGACATCAGGTGTTGACTGAAGCTACAAGACAAACAGAATAACAAGTTAAAGAGTCAAGACTCATGGTCTATAGAGGAAGAGACTAGGAGGTATCACCCCAACACCAAACTATTTGAATGGAGCAGAGATCTGAGGGCAGTGAGCCAGGGCCATGTCGACACCTGAAGAGAGAGCAACAAACAATGAACAATAAAAGTGCAGGCACACAGAGTTGGATGGGAAGAGAGACAGCTAGGGTGAGTAATGAACACCTGTGCAGGACAGTGTCTCATTTGACCAAAATACAAAGGTCCCAAATAATCAGATCTCTCTCTTCACTTCTAGTCTTCCTTTGGAACTGTGGGCGCCTTGCTGCCTCTGCCCAACCCAGTATTGAATCACTGCCCCCAATTGTTCCTGATGGGAAAGATGTTGTTCTACAGGTTCGCAATCTCCCAGAAAATCTTCTAGGCTTTGGATGGTTCAAAGGGATGACCCAGGTCAGGAGTCATCTGATTGGCCGATACATAATAGATGAAAACCCAGGTTTTTCTTTTGGGCCTGCATGCAGTGGCAAAGAGAAATTGTATACTGACGGGTCCCTGTTGATCAAAAATGTCACTCAGAAGGATGCTGGATTGTACACCCTAGGAATTCTGAGTACAGATATGAAGACTGAAGAAGCACATGTAGAAATCCAGGTGGAAGTAAGTGATTTCCTATAATCACGTTCCTGTAATCGTTTAGTACTGGGTGGGGCTTAGACACACAGGACTGTAGCCTGGCCTGTGCCTCCCTCCTTTCTATACCATGTCCCCATGTGAAGATTTGAGCACTTAGTGCCAGACATAAATGGAGAAACAAATGGCCATAGTCTATCTTTGGACTCCACCTGCACGAAGAGACACCTTGATGGTAACTCAACCTAAGATGTCAGGTTCTGCCCAGTCTCCTGGGGCTCTAAACCAGGGAGCCCAAGCAATGTCATCTTTCAAAGGCTAGACTAAAGCGACCCAGGGAAACATAGTTCCAGTTCTCCATTCTTATTTCCTCTTAAAGCTGATAGGGAACAATGGTGGTTTTTTTTTTTATATCCATGTCAAATTGTGATATTTATTAGCTCCAAATTGATATTATCTTAAATAAAATCCAGGAACTGGTGCAGAGACCATGGAAGAGTACTGTTTACTGGCTTGTTTATCATGACTTGTTCAACCTGCCATCTTATATCACCTAGGGCCCCTAGTCGAAGGTGGAACTGTCTACAGTGGTGCAGACCCTCCCATATCAATCTTCAATTTAAAAAATATACTACAGGCTTGCCAGTTGGCCAATGTGTTGCTAGTGTTTTACAAGCATTGACTTTCAAAAGAACTTTACATTCTGTCAAGTTGACATAAACCATCCAACCTAATACTATAGCCTCTTCCAAGATCCTTAGACTGGCCTGAATATCAGATTGTTCCTGGCCCTTACACAACCCTACCCCTGTGAGCTAATAGGAAAAAAGCAAGAACACCTAAAAGTGAAGTCAGGAATCAACTGGAGACACAAGAGAAACTAAGAAAACAAAACAAACAAACAAATAAACAAAAAGTGAAAATCTGGGACCTGTAGAATTCAGAAGAGGATCATCTCAAACCCCAGCATGCATGAGTGTGTGTAGGTCTGACTGCAGCAAGAAGCAGCCATATACACACCCAAGGGGAACCTCCTTGCAGAGGAAGCAATGGTCAGGGGCTCTGAGGGAATGTATATCATGTTGCTTACCTTCTTTAAGTGGGATAGATAATACCCTCACCTGCCTCTCTAAGCTAAGTTAATAATTCATCTGCTCAGGATGAAGGTCACCATCTTTACACTAAGCACTGTGAGCTACATGTGATGACTTTTCTCTCTTTTCCATTCCAGGTCTTGTTTTTCAGTGCTGTAACCCTCTGACTTCTGCAAATTCATGGTAGAACCTGTGCCACGGTATGCTGCTGAAGGAGAAAGAATTCTTCTCCATGTTCATTATCTGCCAAAAGACGTGATATCCTTCTCCTGGTACTACTCGATGTATACGGTCCCAACCTTTAAAATTGTAGACCACCATGTAATCAGGAATATTACCACTTGGAGTGATGCATACAGAGAAAGAGGAACAGTGTATGTCAGTGGATCCCTACTGCTCCTGGACGTCACTGAGGAAGATGCAAGAATGTACACACTAGAAACTTTAAATATAAATAACAAGGTTGAAAGAGCACATGTGCAGTTTTATGTAGACAGTAAGTGACTTTCAATGGCCTCTGGCTGCTGGGTATGACTTATCCTACTTCATACACTGGACTGTCAGGGTTGGATTCTGCCTATTCTCTCTCCTGCTGCATTGTGTCTCCATACTGGGATTTGGGCACTTCCTGTAGGACACACACTGGGTAGACAAACTGCAGTTTCAGAATCATAATTCCTCACTAGTCTCTACCTCCACAGAGAAGAACATGTGTGGGATAATTCAGCATGAGGACATCAGCCTCAATGCAGACTCTTGGGGTTCTCTCCATGCACACAGCCCCAAGAGAGATCTTGGGAGAGTCAGCCAGGCACTGGATGATGATAAAACACAGTGGACAAATCAGGGTCACACAGGCCATTGGTGTCTGATCAAAATCACAAGATACTCTGTAGTCACAGCTCTAACTTCTCCCCCTTGCAGATTTTTTAAAATACTCACTAAAGAGGGGATGCTGGAGCTCTCTGAAGGACTATTGTCATCTTGTCCCTTCTGTTTTTTTACAGAGCCTGTGACAGAGCCCTTCATTCGAATAACTGACACCACAGTCAAAGCAAACAGATCTGTGACCTTCTCCTGTGTTTCCCCGGACACCGGAATCTCCATCCATTGGTTCTTCAATAACCACAATCTGCAGCTCACAGATAGGATAAAGCTGTCTCCATCAAAGTGTGGACTCAGAATAGATAATGTTAGAAGTGAGGATGCTGGAGAATACCAGTGTGTGGTCATCAACCGAGTTGGTGAAGGAGTGAGCAGTCATCCAGTCAGGTGGCCATGATGAATTAGTAACACCTCCTCCCATCCTACAATAGAATAGCGGCATTTTTTAATTGATGGGATAAAACATAGACCAAAGTTCTGTGGGAAATGATCAGTTACTACTTAGGTACAACCAGCATGGTGAGACATGCCTGTGAATCCTGGATACACATTGTATGAGAATGGGCAGGACTTAACAGTGAGACTCTGTCTCTAAAGGAAAACAAAGACATCAATATAATAAACAGAAACACAAAGGCATCAAAAGCTTAGGCTGTGGATCAAATATATAGCCAACCCTCAGAATCCATGACAACTAATTTCAGATCCCCCAAACTTTTGAATGCTTTGAATATGCTTTGAAAATCATACAGTCTTTGCATAAAGATGAATGCATCTTTTATATGCTACCTGGACTGTCTGTTTGGGTCTCAGTTTGAGAGAACATGCCTAGTCCTATTTGGACCAGACATCCCAGGGTGGAGTGGTACCCAATGGGGGCTTCCCTTCTCTTAGGAGAGAGCAGGGGCAATGGAGGGAGGGGATTCTAAGGGTAACACTGGGAGAAGAGGAGGGAGGAGGACTGTAATCGGATGCAAAGTGAATTTTACAAAAAAAAAGACTCATACTGATCTCAAACAGGCTTGTGTTCAATACAGGCCAACTGTCCATTTTCCTTGTCTATCCTTCTATTTCTTCAGATGGTTTTGTTCTCTCTGACTGGAGGATCTTAGCAAAGGCTTGTCTTACTGGGGTGAATATTTACTCTAGAAGACTATTTATTCAAAAAGATGTTAAACTGACCTATTATAAATCAACAAAACATGTGCCCTAAGTTTTGAAATGTTAGGATGTCCTTATCAATAAGTAGTGGCTTGATTACAATGAATTTTTGTCATCTGCCTTGACCTGGTGTTTGAGTTTTTTAGATCTAAGTAGGATCCATAAAATAGGACTTAAAATTTTTTAATAAAATATTAAAGCACACCTTGATACATTCATATACAAGAACATACCTTGCAAGAAATCAAGCATGGCACATAAGAGTTACCCAGGTAATATTGGTTTTAAAGACATGAAGAGGTCATGGAGCAGGCTGGAGTCTAAAAAGGCAAACTATGCATGCTGCCAAGGGTGGAGCCAGAGGAGTAACCTGAACCCCAAAAGTTAATAAATGAATCCCAGATATGAAGCATTACATTGTTTACACTGCTGGAGCTTGGTTTTGTCTTGTGTAGATTGTGGTTGTGCCCTGTCTGTTCCCTCTTGAAATAAAAAATATGCATTTTATTTTTAATATTGCAGGAGAACATAGTTGGGAGCTTTTTAACCTCTTTTATTTTAGCATGGGGAGGGGAGCCAGGAGGGTAGTAGAGGCAGAGAGAGAGAGAGAGAGAGAGAGAGAGAGAGAGAGAGAGAGAGCAAGCAGAGAGAAAGCAGAGAGGTAGAGGTTGTCCATGATCACGTGGAGAAAGGGGAAAGGGAAGGTGGAGGGGGCAGAGAGAAGCTACAGGCAAGAGATCAAGAGATTAAAAGAGTAAGAGTGCTTTTTAACCTCTTTAAGAGGAAATCATGTAGTTTTTAAAAAAAAAAAACTTTAAATAAGAATACTGGGTAATTTTAACAATCCACATTTACAAATATTTAAATTTATGACACTATGGGATATTTTAAATTTATGTAAGATATTTATTATAATGGCTTTATTGCTATGTAACCTTACAAATTAAATAGAAAATTTAAAAGCAGGGCCAAACCTATGAACACAAAACATTAAACACTAGAAATTGTGATATTCCTTTTTAGTTAATTATTTTATTTATTCACTTTACATCCCAATATCAGACCCACTCTCCTTCCAGTGTCCCCCTCACAGCTCTTGCCTCCAAGTCTCCAATTTCTGCTCATCTAAGAAGCAGAAACCCCATCTGGATATCAACACCCATTCACCACACATCAGTCACTGCAGGACTAGGCACATTCTCTCTCACTGAGGCCAGGCAAGGTGGCCCAGTTGAGGAACAGAATCCACAGGCAGGCAATATATTCAGGGATAGCCCCTACTCCAGTTGTGGGGGAAACCACATGAAGACCAAGCTGCACATCTGCTACATATTTATGAGAAGCCTATGTCCAATCCATGCTTGCTATTTGGTTGGTAGCTCAATTCCTGGGCCAGTTGACCTGTTGGTCTTCCACTGGAGTCTCTGTCACCTTTGGGTCTCTCAAACCTTCCCCTGATTCTTCCACAAGACTCTCTCTGCTCCATCTAATGTTTGGACTTTGCGTCTCTACATCTTTTTCCATTGGTTGCTTGGTGGAGCTTCTCAGAAGACAGTTATGCTAGGATCTTTTCTGCAAGCACAACAGAATATCATTAATAGTTCTTGCCTATGAAATGGGTATCGATTTTTGGAAGTCATTAGTTGACCATTCTCTCTATCTCTACTCTATCTTTGTCTCTGCAAACCTTGTATGGAAGGCACATTTTAGGCCCAAGGTGTGGAGCTGGGTTGTTGTCCTTAACCATCTACTGGGAATCCTGCATAGCTACAGGAAATGTTCACTTTAGGATCATATCCCCCACTGCTAGGAGTCTTATCTAGAGTCACCCCAATAGACACCTTGGGGAATCTCCTGTCCTAGGTAGCTGGCACATCCTAGAGAAACCTCCTACGTAGGCTACCACCAATTTCTCTCTCACCTCTTTCTCACCCTCCCTTTCCTACCCAGTTCACTCCCTCAATCCACCTCTGATATCTATTTTATTTCTCCTGAGAAAGATTAAACCAGTGTCCCTTGGGGCCTTTTTTTATTTGGGTACTTAGAGCCTCTAGATTGTAGCATGCTTATCCAGTACTCTATGACTAATATCCATTTATGAATACATACCATCCTTGTCTTTTGAAGTCTGGTTTACCTCATTCAAGATGATATTTTCTTGTTAAATCCATTTACCTGCAAAATTGATTGTGTCCTTGTATTGAATATCTGAGTAGTATTCCATTGTGTAAATGAACCACATTTTCTTTATCTATTCTCAGTTGAAAGACTTCTAAGTTGTTTCCAGTTTTTGGCCATAAATAAAGCTGCTGTGAGGATAGTTGAGACAGGAGAAAAGCCAAGAGGGCCAGGAGAATGAATGGAAATATGAAGCTCCCAGGGGTTAGGGTGGGGGATACTCTAGAAAGTCCTAGAGGCTTGGGATGTGAGAGGCTCCCAGAACTCAGTGTGAATAACCTTAACTGAAATGACCAAGAGTGGGGAGATGAAACCTGGAGATACCACATCTGGTAGGTAGACAGAGCCCTCAGTAGAGGAATGAGGACATCAACCCACCTTAAAATTTTTGACCTAGAATTGTTCCTCTCTTAAAGAAATGCAGGGACAAAATTGAAACAGAGACTGAAGGAATGGCCACCCAGTGACCTGCCCAACTTGGGATCAATCCCATGAGCAGGTACCAAACCCTGCACTATTACTGATTCAGTGTTGTACTTGAAGAAAGGAGACTAGTATGCCTGTCCTCTGAGAGACACCTGACTAAGACAGATGCAGATACTTACAGTCAACCATTGGGCTGAAGTTGGGGACCCCTGTGGAAGAGTTGGGGGAAGGATTGTAGGAACTAATGGGTATGGCAACTCCATGGGAATACCAATAGTGTCAACTAACCTGGACCCCTGGGAGCTACCAGAGACTAAGTCACCAACCAAAGAGCATATATGAGGTCCAGGCCTCAGCACATATGTAGCAGAGATTGCCTTGTCTGGACTCAGTGGAAGAGGATACACCTAATCCTGTAGAGCCTTGATGCCCTAGGAAAAGGGGACTCGCAGGGGTCCAGCCTCTCAGAGGAGAAGGGGAGAAGGGATGGGGAGAAGAACTCTGAGAGGGAGTGACAGGAAATGGGCAACATTTGGGATTTACACAAAATAAGATAATTTTAAAAAGGCAGAACTCCTAACAGTACCTACATGTTTTCATTTCCTAAACATATTTCTTTGACTGAATTGTACTGGATTTTCTTGATCATATTTAAGCAGGAGGTATGTGGGCAAAAAATATGTCAGATGTAAGTTTGGCCCTGGTTGAATATAAGTGGGAGTATGCAGGCAGGAAGTATATCAGGATATATGTTTGCCTCTGATTGGACATAATGGGAAATTTTGAAAGCATTATATCCTTGAAATTGATTTGATACATCATGTCTTCCTTAAGGACTGACTTGTATACCCTGATATTAAAATATAAAAGGGAAATTTGATCTGGCCTACCTACCTTGAGAATCATGTGTGATATGTTTTTCAGATTAGAAGTTGTGGCTTCTGGGGCACTGTTTGTCTCTCAGTTCCTAACAAATGAAGGCACTCCCTCAGGCAGTGAAACATTCAGGCCACTTTTTGCTTCTCCTAAAAGTCAAAGAAGCACAGAGTTTGGTAGGACTATCAGCCCTACACATAAATCTTCTGTTCACAGAAGCTTGTAAGTGTCACTGTATCCTGGCAGCTACAATTGTACTGATCTCTGAAATTGCTGCTACATTCTGTTTCTGATAAGTGTATACAAAAGTCAGATTGCTCTCAATAAAATTGTGACAGCCTCACTCTTGTTGTGGTTCCTCCAACTGTAGCCTGATCAGTTCCTTAACATGACATAACAGGAAGCCTTGGCACAGTAGTAAGCATGTGTACTTACAGTATGGGGGAAGAGACGGGTTTGGAACAGAATAATTGCTTGGTCCTGGCCTCTAATGTCATGGCTCACACAGATAAGGACCATGCAGAGATATTTCATGAGACAGATACCTGATCTTTTTCTTTTCATTTTTTGTATCTCTATCCTTATTTTGACTGCATGTATATCTGTGTATCACAAGCATGCCTGGTACTCACACAAACCATAAGAGAGCACTGAATTCCCTGGAACTAGAGTTAACCATAGTAATGAGCTGCCATGTGTGTGCTGATAACTGAACTTAGGTAACCTACAAGAGTATCTGGTGTTCTTAACCATTCAGGTATAATTCCAGAACTTCAGGGTGAGTGCTTCCAGAGGCAGATCTGGATGCCTGGAAGGAAACAGGTCTGCCAAACATACCTTGACCAATGGTTTTAGATGGTAACATTCTCAATATGAGATCATTGTGAGTAATACCTAGTATCTAAGGCCAATCCCTGCAAGGATTGTTTATCTAAAGAGCACAATGAGGTGAGCTGAGAGGCAGATGGTAAAGTTTTCTGAAATCATGGCTTCTTCAGCAGAGAAAGCCCTGCATTAAAATCAGGATCTACAAGGACAGACAAAGCAAAGACCTGCCCTTTATGTTCAAGGGAAATGACAGTGGGACACCAGAAAACACATGATTTCTCCTATTGTACATGGACTGTGGAGACCTGGAATCCTGCAGAAATTCTTCAGAGGTGGGTGGCTAAGTTCTAGTGTCATATCTAACTGTCCATTTGCTTTCTTTTCCTGGACCAAATACTCAGTCAAGCTACTGTTGACCAAGATTAATATATCTGTAAACAGTTTCTCCCTGTTCCACAAACACCTGGAAAGGCCTACAAGAGAGAGACACTGGATGAGTGGCTGTAGACAGACAGTTCGTGCTTCACATCTGTCGCCGACAGCCTGTGTGAGCCCGAGAGGAGAGAGCCCTGTGTTAGGATCAGAATCTATTGGAAGGGACACAGCAAAGCCCTGTCCTTTACATTCCAGAAGGTGAGACATCAGCACACCAGAAACCACATGATTTTTTTATCCAGTAAGTGAGCTAGGGTGATCCTGAAATTCTGCAGAAATACTCCAGAGGTAGGAGGGAGTTTTAATCTGTTTCCTGGATATAGGACACATGGATAATAAAGGTTGCATTGTCCATAATGAAGTTTTAAATATGACAAGGCTCTGACACTGGGACAAGATAGATGCCTAAATTAGCAGCAGCATCTGTAACTATTTCCCTGAAGGAAAATTTTGCTAGACTTAATCCCTGAGGACATAGAGTTTTCAGGAGGAGTATGTCCTCTGTTCCTCCTCTTGGGGACCCTGACTGTCCTGTAAAATATCCCAACAATTAGATAAGCTTCTGGGCATCTGTGCAGCTGTGCTCCCCATGCTTAGACTCATGAAAAGGAGATCCCCAGGTGATTTGGCTATTTCTATGAGCTAGAACATTCAAACAGATGAAAAATAATTCTTCTTTGTTAGCCTTAACAGGTCATATGCCAACACTTCTGACACCCAGAATGACTGAAGCCAGGAACCTGGGACAATGATCTGGAGCCAGAACTACTTGTGGTCCCCCTTCTAACAACATCCCATAGTTTCCTCAGCCATACCCTGCCTGTGTCCCAAATACTTACTCTGAGTCTTTGACTAAGTCATCTCTCCATACCTCCTCCTCTCAGCAGTGTGAATTCAGATAAAAGATTCTGATATTGCTGTTGATCTGCACTGCAGTAGTCTTTCAGTAAATACTCAAACCCAACGTGGGCACACAATACTGACAGGGCGTAGGAATGGTTCAGACATGAGGCTCTTCTTTGTATAACAATTCCATCTAGCACCAGATGACAAAAAGAACAATGGATTGATTATAGATTATAGATTATACACATGGTATCCTCAGTTTCAGCCTCAACATTTCAGATCCTGTGTCCATCTGAATGATGATCTGAAACATTAGAGATTTATTACTGTACGTTGTCTCTCTGGCACTGTGTGCAGGATCCAGCACACTGATTGGTGGCTATTACCAATCAGTTCACAGCTGACAACCACAGTTACCCCTTTGTATCAGTAAAAGGCTTGAACATCCTCTGGCACATTAAGAACAAATAGACCATCTTTCCCTTCAGCTGCATTGAGCAAGTGATCCAATAGTAACTTGAGCAGTAAGAGGAGAATACCACTGAAAGTCAGGCTAGGAGCTAGACAAATAGATTAGTGGTTGAGAGCATTGGCTGCTCTCTCAGCAGGTACATGCTCAATTGCCAGCACCCATGGGACAGCTCATCATTGCCTATAACTTCAGTTCTAGAGAATCTGATGCCCCTTCTGGGCTCTGAGGCTCAAGTCCAAGTGGATAAAGGACCTTCACATAAAACCAGACACACTGAAACTAATAGAAGAGAAAGTGGGGAAGACCCTCGAATACCTAGGCACAGGGGAAAAGTTCCTGAACAGAACACCAAGGGCCTATGCTCTAAGATCAAGAATTGACAAATGGGACTTCATAAAATTGCAAAGTTTCTGTAAGGCAAAGGACACCGTCAATAGGACAAAACGGCAACCAACAGATTGGGAAAAGATCTTTACCAATCCCACATCCGATAGAGGACTAATATCCAATATATACAAAGAACTCAAGAAATTAGACTCTAGGCAACCAAATAACCCTATTAAAAATGGAGTATGGAGCTAAATAAAGAATTCTCAACTGAGGAAATGTGAATGGCCGAGAAGCACCTAAAGAAATGTTCAGCATCCTTGGTCATCAGGGAAATGCAAATCAAAACAACCCTGAGATTCCACTTCACACCAGTCAGAATGGCTAAAATAAAAAACTCAGGTGATAGCAGATGCTGGCGAGGATGTGGAGAAAGAGGAACACTCCTCCATTGTTGGTGGGATTGCAAGATGGTGCAACCACTATGGAAAACAGTCTGGCGGTTCCTCAGAAAATTGGACATATCACTACCTGAGGACCCAGCTATACCACTCCTGGGTATATATCCAGAAGATGCTCTAACACATAACAAGGACATATGCTCCACTATGTTTATAGCAGCTTTATTTATAATAGCCAGAAGCTGGAAAGAACCCAGATGCCCTTCAACAGAGGAATGGATACAAAAAATGTGGTACATTTATACAATGGAATATTACTCAGCTATTAAAAACAATGAATTTGATAAATTCATATATAAATGGATGGAACTAAAAAATATCATCCTGAGTGAAGTAAGCCAATCACAAAAGAACATACATGGTATTCACTCACTGATTATTGGATTTTAGCCCAGAAGCCTGAAATACCCAAGATTCAACTCACAGACCACATAAAGCTCATGAAGAATGATGACCAAGTAGGGGGGCTTCAGTCCTTCTTAGAAGGAGTAACAAAATACTCAAGGGTGCAAATATGGAGACACAGTGCAGGACAGAAACTGAAGGAGAGATAGACCATTCCACCTGGATATCCATCCTATGTGCAGTCACCAAAGGTAGAGGTTGATGTGGATGTCAGGATGTACATGCTGACAGGAGCCTGATATAGCTGTCTCCTTAGAAGTCTGCAAGAGTCCGACATACTCAGAGGCAGAAGCCCACAGCTAACCATTAAACTGATCATGGGGTTCCCAATGGAGAAGATAGAGTGAAGGCTGAAGGAGTTGAGAGGATTCGCGACACCATGAGGAAAGCAACAATCCCAACCAAACAGAGCCCCCAGGGTCTAAACCACCAGCCTGGGAGCGCTTAGGGAGGGACCCATGGCTCCAGCTATATATGCAAGGGAGCTATATATAAGTGGGAGAAGAGATCCTTGGTCCCATGAAGGCTGGACATCGGGGGGGGGGGAGATATTCGAGGGTGGGCAGGTGAGGTACGGGGGAGGGTGGGTGGGGGTACACCAACGTGGAGACAGGAGGATGGGGGAAGGGATAGTGAGTTCCTGGGAGGGAGGGGGGAAATGGGGTAAGGAGAGAATATCTGAAATGTAAAAAAATTTCCAATAAAAAATAAATTAAAAAAAAAAAAAGAATGCTAACTTAAAAAAAACAAAACAAACAAAAAAAAAGAGTTTTTTTTTTTCAAAGAGTTGTGGTAAGGATCCAGTATTGGTGGCATAAGCAGAAGCCAGAGGCCTCAAACCAGACTAATGACTCATTACAATGAACATTTGCAAGTAAAGATATCTGGGGGTAAAGGACATATTGTGTGATATGCTATGACACCCTGAAGTTTCTGTGGCAATAAAATTTTTTTCTTTTTCTTTTTTTTTTTTTTTTTTGAGGGGGTTCGTGGGCGGGAGGAGGGTAAATGGAGTCAGGGAATAACATCTGAAATGTAAACAAAATATCTGTGACAGTGTTTATTGGGTCCAACAAGTGACAAGGTGCTTTTCTCTTGAAATTACAGCTAGAAAAAGCAAGAAAATTTTGTTTAGTCTAAATATATAAGATGTGTAGCCACTTCATTTTTGTTTCTGACTGGTTTAAAAAGTATAAATATGTTCTGGATGTCTTAGTTATAGATTATTGGCCTATAAGTTATTGAGTATGATTAAAAATTTGCAACTTTGGTAACAGAAAGTTGGTTTAAAACTGGTAACTCAGGGTTGGAGTTATTCAGAAACCAGATGTATAAAGATAGGATTTAAAACTGAAAGACTCCCATGGGGGGAGACCCTCGCTCAAGTCATGGATGTTTACAGCCACCCAGAAACTCACAAGAGACTGAACTTGCTGCAAACCAAAAAGGCTTTATTTCTGGATATCAACTGGCTGAGGCCGAGACTCACAAGAGGAGTGTCGACCTCGAGGCCAGAAGGAGAAGGGTATTTAAAGGAGAAAGCCACAAACCAGGGGGTACAAACCAGGGGGGTGAGAGGGAATCATAAAAACATCAGCAGACAGTATCATAAAAACAGTGGAAGGGCCCCAGCCCATTCTATCATGTCAGAAACATACCCTGTATACTATTTTTTTTAAGAATTTAATCTTGTTTAATTATCTATCATGTGGCCAGCCAGTCCTTGGAACAGCCCAGATGACTGGTATTTTCTTTATGGTCAGCCAGTTCCTGGAACCCAAAGCCCAGAGCCTATGAACCAGATGACTTGCATTCTTGGTTCCATCCTTTTGTGATGGGCACAACTGGCCTGGCTTCAGCCTCTATATCCTAGGGTGTCTCAAAAAAGGTTTATTCTTTTCATTCCCTACTCCTTCTAGTAAATTAGTTCTAATCATAGAACTAAACTTCAGTATCATCATCAGCTTCATTTTCTTCGCTCAGTAAAGCTAGATACTATTGGCTTAGCATCAAAATCTGAACAGTGCTTATTCTTTTCTTATTGTCATATCTAGCCCCACCATGCCCTAGACTTTTACTTGCTAGCAAAAAGAAAAACCCCTACAGTTACTAGGGCCCCCAGTCCCACAGCCCCCATCATCACTGTCTTCACTGACGCCCAGTTCCCCTCCCTCAGACGCCTTGTCTCCTCCAGGGCCTCGTCCCTGTATAGAGCTGTGAACTCCGCCCAGCCCCCACTGCTATGAATCCAGTCAACTAGGCATGTCTCTAGGTAGGCCACCATCTAACCCTGCACTTGTCCCATTAACTCTATTTCTTGGTTAACACTCTCAGTACACAGGGTAGCCCCAAAGACAAAGAATGTGACAAGACGGCCCCAGTTGGGGCCCCCTTGGAAAAGTCTGTCAGAAACGTGGGTGAAGCGTTGCTGGGCTGAGCTGAATCACATGTAGCTGACCAGCCAGGTCAGAGAAGATGTGCCGGAATCGAGCTTCAAACATGTAGCACCAGGTATGGTCCTTTCTAACATGACTTAAGGTTCTCAGCTTGGTGATGCCAGACTGGGACTGCGTCTCCCACTCGGAATTGGTGTGGCACACTCAGGTCTCTGGTCTCGTAGGCATCTTTCCGCTGTTCCCAGACCTTTCGCTGGACCAGCTCAAGTGCTTTCGTGTGAACGGACAAGGGTTTAGAAAGAACAGCGTCAGGATCGCATACTCCACCCACCTCAGTAAGTGGAGCCCCCCACCCCAGAATCTCATAGGGTGTCAGCTAAAATCACCCCGGGGTGTTCTGTACATGGAACAAGGCAAAAGGAAGGAATGCTAACAATCATTTCCGCCAGTCTCCAAAGCTAATTTAGTCAAGGTCTCTTTAATGGTTCTATTTATCCTTTCTACCTACCTGAACTTTTTGGTCTGTAAGCACAATGTAACTTTCAATTAATCCCCAGTTGGATGGCCAGTCCCTGACTTACCTGGGCAACAAAGGCAGGTTCATTAACAGACCCAATTACCTTGAGTATGCCAAACCTTGGAAAGATCTCCTCCAGAATCTTCTTAGCCACCATGTTGGCAGGTTCATTTTTAGTGGGGAAGGCTTCAACCCATCCTGAAAAGGTTTCTATAAAAACTAAAAAATATTTGTTTCTATATTTTGCTGGTTTGACTTCTGTGAAGTCTACCTCCCAGTAAGCTCCAGGCCTGACGCCCTCAGTCTCTTTCCCATGGTATACATGGAAGGTCTTGCATTGGTTAAGGCACAAGCTTTCCAGTTTTTTACCACGGCTTCTGCCAAATCAGACAGTCCATAACATAATATTCAGAAGATCTTACCACATCCTTTAACTTCTTGGCTCCCAGATGGGTCAGATAGTGCAGATTAATGACATATTTCTTACCTTCTTCTTGTGGGAGGATTATTTATCTTCGTTTTTATTACCCCATAAGGGGTTTCAGAGTGAAAGCACAATTTGTCCATCACTTGATAGTCATCGGTGGTATATCTGAAACTGGCATCTCGAGTGTCGAAATAGTCTCTGAAACCCTTAACTGCTAGAATCATTGCTCCCTGGGCAGCTTTCTTGGCAGCCATGTCAGCCATCTGGTTTCCTTTTACAACAGTATCCTGAGCCCTCTGATGCCCAGAGCAGTGGATGATAGCCACTTTCTCTGGAAGATGGATGGCCTCGAGAGAGCTCAGTGTTTCTTCTTTATTTTAATGTCCTTCCTGCAGAGGTCAGCAGCCCCCTTTGTCTATAAATTGCACCATGTATATGAGCTGTTGCAAAGGCATATCGGCTATCAGTATAGATATTAATGGACTTCCCTTCGCAGGGCTTGTGTCAGAGCGATAAGTTCTGCTTTTGGGGCAGAATACCTTCTGACAGGCTACTAGCCCAGATTACTCGCTTTCCATCTACCACCGACAGCTCCTGCCATCCGCTTACCTTCAACCATGAAGCTGCTGCCATCTGTGTACCAGTTTGGACTTCTTGGCCAGGGCTGGTCCTTCAGGTCACTCCGAGTACCTGTTTGTACTGCCAAGATGTCAATACAGTGATGGACGGAGAAGAGTCATCAGTCTCAGGCAGCAAGGTGGCAGGATTCAGGATGGCCAGGGGTGCAAAGATCACTCTTTCAGTCAACAACAGGCTCTGATAGTGTGTCATGCTAGCATTAGTCATCCATCGGTCAGGGGGCTGCCAGATAATACTCCCAAGAGAGTGAGGTGCCACAACAGTTATTTGTTGCCCCAGAGTCAATTTATCAGCATCTTTGACAAGTAAGGCCACAGCAGCAATAGGCAGGTGGGCCATCCACTGGCCACTGGGTCTAGTTTTCTGGATAAATATGCCACTGGTCTTTTCCATGGCCCCAAGGTTTGGGTCAGGAACCCCCGAGAGACCACTGCCCTCTCATCTATGTATAGAGTAAAGGGCTTGGTCAAGTCTGGTAGGGTTAATGCTGGAGCCATTAGCAGGGCCCTTTTGATGTCCTCAAAGGCTTTCTGGTGTTCAAAGGTCCGAGTAAACTCTCCTCCCTCCTTTGTGAGGGGATATAGAGGGGCTGCTAACGTGGTAAACCCTGGAATCCATAGCCTACAAAAGCCAGTGGTACCCAGAAATTCTCTCACCTTGCACAGGGTGGTTGGAACAGGGATCTGGGTGACAGTCTTTTTCCTGGCTTTGGTCAGCACCATTTTCCATCTTTCAGAGTATATCCCAGATAAGTGACCTCAGTCTTGCACAACTGAGCTTTTTTAGCAGACGCTAGATACCCCAACTCACCCAGTTCTGCCAGCAGTCTCTTGGTTCCTTGGAGGCACTCAGGCTTAGTAGATGTTGCCAAAAGAAGGTCATCTACGAATTGCAACAAAGTTATCTGAGGGTTTTCAGCTCTGAAGGAGGCCAGATCCGATGGAGAGCTTCATCAAAGAAGGTGGGGAATTCTTAAACCCCTGAGGCAACCTGGTCCAGGTCAATTGACCTGCTAATCCAGTATCAGGGTGCCTCCATTCAAAAGCAAAAATCGGTTGGCTGCAAGGATGTAATTTTAAACAGAAGAAAGCATCTTTTAAATCAAAACAGGTATACCACTTTCTGTCTGGTGGAAGTGAACTAAGAAGGTTGTAGGGAGTTGGCACAGTTGGGTGGATGTCCTGGACTCTTTATTAACTTCTCTCAAGTCTTGTACTGGCCTATAATCATTAGTGCCAGGCTTCTTTACTGGGAGCAGGGTGGTGTTCCATGGTGACTGGCAAGAAACTAGAATGCCTTGCTGTAACAGTCTTTGGATATGGGCCCTAATTCCTTCCCTTGCTTCATGACTCGTCGGGTATTGTGGTACCCCAATAGGGGAGGCACTGGCTTTTAGTCCCACTACGATAGGGGGAACTCTTTCTGCCATCCCCACACCTCCAGTTTCAGCCCTGGCTTTTGGAAATTCTGCTAGCCATTCACGGATGTATGGGGCTTCTTGCTGCTTTTGAAGCTCATGAAGCCAGTACTCTTCTTCTAGGGTTATTGCCAATATCATAGAGGTGGGGGTTCCCCAGGTTACCTCTGACCCTGCCTGAGTAAACTTAATCTGTGCCTTCAATTTTGTCAACAAGTCCCTTCCCAACAAATGCATAGGGCATTCAGGAATAACCAGGAAGGAATGGGACACTTGTCCCCTTCCTAAGTCAACAGTTTCTGATGTAGTCCAAGGATATTGTTTTTTGTCCAGTTGCCCCTATAACCATAGTCTTTTTACTCTTTAGTTTCCCTAATGGCTGTTTGAGCACAGAATGCTCTGCTCTTATGTCGACAAGAAAGTCCATTAGGGTTCCCTCCACATTCAGGTTACCCTAGGCTCAGGGAGGGGTACCGAGCCCTATCTCCCCTAGTCATTTTCTTCAAGGGCCAGAACCTTAGGGGTCCTGCCCTTTTTTTTAGGACAGTCTTGGTCCCAATGACCTTTTTCTTTACAGTAGGCACACTGATCCTTCTCCAGTAAGTGTTGCTGCATCACTTTTCCTCCGCCCAGCTTCAACCTTCTGTCACCCAGGTTCCTTATCTGTCTAAGTCCTGTCCTATCCCTGTCTTTCTCTCCTACGCTGTGGCTAAAATTCTAGTCAGGTTCCTTTCCTCTCTGGATCTCTCCTGTCCTCTCTCTTCTCTCTTTCTTGTTTCTCTTCCTCAGTCTCCCTCTTGTGTCTACACCTTCTCTGCCTCCTTGACTACGTCCTGCAGGGTATAATCCTGCAATCCTTCTATGCGTTGTAATTTCTTTTTAATATCAGGTGCTGACTGTCCTATAAAGGACATCAAAAGCAGTATAGCATTTATAGGCTTCCATTAGCCTCTCAAGAAACACTGATGATGGCTCATTAGGTCCCTGAAGTATCTTTCTCACCTTGGCCAAATTGGTGGGACATCTGGCTGTCCCTTGGAGACCCTAGAGCCCAGAGATATAAATTGTCAACTCTCCCTACCTGCAGCCATATTATAATCTCAGTGTGGTCGGTTGAGGGGAAATCCAGCATCCATTTCATTGGGGAGTTGCATAGGCTGCCCTTTGTGCCAGGAATGTTTTTCCACTCCTTTTCTTCTGTAGTAAAGAGAACCTGCAAAAGCTGTTGACAATCATCCCAGGTGGGCTGGTGGGAAAACATTAAAGACTCTACCAGTCCCATCAGACTGCTAGGTTATCTGAAAAGGAAGGGTGATTAGTCTTCTAAGACCCCCACAGATATATCCTCTTTAATCTTGAGGAGGGCCTAAATTTGTCTCTACCACCATATCTAATTGGCAGCAGGCCAGTACTGTGTCACAGCTGTTTTGATTTTTTTCTTACTCTTGTGATCATCTCCACCTGCTTAATCCTCTTTTCATCCATAAACATGAATGAGTCAAGAATTCTCGAGCTCGCAATTAAACTGTTAACTGCAGCCGATGGAATACTGGCAGTTTAACTATATTTTTAAGTTTCTTTTGCAATATTCTTATTAAAAAGACATTTTAAATTTTATCATCTACATATCTGGTTTCTGAATGACTCTAACCTTGAGTTATCAATTTTAATCTAGCTTTTTGTTACCACAAGTTGCAAATTTTTAATCACATCCAACAACTTATAGGCTAATAATGTATAACCAAGACACATAGAACGTTTAATACCTTAAAAGTACTCCGAAACAAAAAATGAAGTAGATGCACATTTTATGTTTTATCCAAAACAAATTTCTCTTACTTTCTTAGCTGTAATATCAAGAGTGAAGCACCTTGTCATTTGTTGAACCCAATAAACCAATGAACACTGTCATAGATATTTCTCTAGGGAAAAAAAAAAACCCATCAGTTTCTTTACCAGGAGAGCCAAAAAGTTCTTGGCCTCTCTAAGAGCAGCTTGTGCAAATAATCATTTTTGCCAGGGCTCCTTCCACTGTGCCTCACTTCCAGCAGCAGAGCAGGGGGACTTGTCTATCAGCTTTTGTTGTGGAAATTGATGTTGCCTTTAAGTAAGTTTTAAGCTAAATCAAGCTAGAAGTTTTAACCCTTTTATCCTTCTGGACATGAAATATAGAACAGTCGTTAATTCTAATGAAACAAAGACAGACAATGACACATGTGAACAAATTTGGCTGCACCAAGGACTCACAATAGACGGAGAAAACATAACGAAGAATCTCTCTGGTAGGAGTCAGAGAGTTCCTTTTCTTCTGTTAACACACTGGAGAGCAGACAATTGTTTTAGCCCTTTCTATCATCTTCAAAGAGAAAAGACACAAACAGCAGCACCTACTCCACCATAGAAATGAGGATGATTCAGAACCAGTAGGACCAATCTGGTCTCTTCCTGAAAAACAACAGCTTTGACCTCAAGGATGTTAATTAACTTGTCCATGGGGGCGAGCCGCACGTCCCCACCACCTCCCCCACCGCCATCCCTGGGTAAGACCACCGAGCCACAGAGTGCACAGCCCACACCCCGCCCAAGCCTAGAGGGCAGCTGCGGGCCCCAGCCTCCGGGAGTGCCCACCCTGCCTGGCCCTGGCCACACAACCAGGGCATGGCGAAGGGCTCAGGGCTCACAGCAAGGAACGTGGCATGGCTCGGGGGAGGCTTCAGCCCAACGGCGCCTGCTCACTGCCACCAGCACCTGCAAGCCTCTCTGTGTTCCAGCCACTGTCCTCTCTTAACCTCAGCTGACAGGTTATGAGCCCTAGTCTGTACATCAGTCCAGTAGTCTAAGGTTAAACTCAGAGGAGTAGTTACTGTCTGCCCCATAGTTATGAGTAACACAAAACACAAATAAAACAGACACACAAAGAGGACAATAAAAACCCGTCTCACCCAGAGTGCCAACACCACTCCAGAAAAACAGGCAGCAGGGAGGTCTCTTGCCCTCTCCTCACAGAGGACCACCGTATCCTCCCCGGCACCCAGATAGGAAACTCCCAGGCATCCCTGGGGTACCTGTCCTCCTGGGACTTCTTCCAGGGCGCAGCAGCCTGTGATCCACCAGTACGTCTACAGATCACCCAGTTTGTCTCCAACAAAAACGGTTTACTGCCTCTTCCCAAGACAAAAACAGCTGCCAAACTGAAAGTAACCTCACGAAGCCATTACATATCTGTAAAACTGAAAGTGCACTTTTCAGAAACTTGAACAGACAGACGAGCACACAGTGACAAAACTGAAGAAAGCAAGCGAAATCTTACCTCCAAGTGGGTTCTTGGAGATTTAGGTGGTCTCAAATCCCAGACGAGTCCCCAATGAAAGACCCCGTGAAGGGAGACCCTCACTCAACTCATGGGAGTTTATGGCCACCCAGAAACTCTCAAGAGACGAACTTGCTGCAAACCAAAAAAGGCTTTATTTCTGGATATCAAACGGCTGAGGCTGAGACTCACAAGAGTAATGTCAACCTTGAGGCCAGAGGGAGAAGGGTATTTAAAGGAGAAAACCACAAACCAGGGGAGTACAAACCAGAGGGGTGAGGGGGAATCATAAAAACATCAGGAGACAATATCATAAAAAGAGTGGAAGGGCCCCAGCCCATTCTATCATGTGGGAAACACACTCTGTGCACTTATTTTTTCAAGAATTTAACCTTGTTTAATCATCTATCATGTGGCCAGCCAGTCCTTGGAACAGCCCAGGTATTTTCTTTATGGTCAGCCAGTTCCTGGAACCCAAAGCCCAGAGCCTATGAACCAGATGACCTGCATTCTTGGTTCCATCCTTTTGTGGTCGGCACAGCTGGCCTGGATCAGCCTCTATATACTAGGGGGTCTCAAAAAAGGTTTATTCTTTCAAAACAATGTCTCTTTTATGAGATATTTAAAGCTGTACTATATGCATTCATATATAAGAACTGACAGCCAAACTTTGTAACACGAAAGTAATTCACTTGGTGTTGATTTTAAAGAAAATGGATTGTTTACATTGTTAAAAATTGGTTTTGTTTCCCAAAATTATGGTTATACTCTAAATATACAAAAAGAAACTTAAAAATATAGTTAAACTGCCAATGTTCCATTGGCTGCAGTTGGCAGTTCATTTGTGAGCTCAAGGTTTTTAACCCATGTTTATGGTTGAGAAGAGGATCAAGCAGGTGAAGATGATTGCAAGAGTAATAAAAGTGTTAAAAACAGCTGTGGCACAGTACAGGCTTCAGGAAGGATAATCTTTGGGGCAGGCCTGAGGAAATAGGACCAGATTAAGAACATTTACATTTGAGTTAAGAAAATGCACAGAGTGGGCTCAGCAGAAGCTTGTGTGACATTCCTTTTGTCTTGGTAATCCTGACCCACCCCTAGAAAGTGTTTTCTGGAACTTGTTTAATACCTTGCTTGCTCCTTGAGGATGAAAGGTCAGCCTCAGACCCAAAGACATTCACAACAGATAGCTTATGGGCCAGGAGTTATACATAATGATTATGCTGTAAGAATTAAAATTATGCCTGCTTCCCTCCATGGCATTATAGCTGTGCTTGCTAACAAAAGAATTGCTCTAAGAGTAGGAAAGGACAAGATTGGCCTTCAACTTGGCCTTTATCTGATACTCTCACTCAGCAACAAGGGATTGGTTATTCCATTAATCCAAAAAAAAGTTCAAAGTTAAGATTTATGAAACTTGTGGGGCATTACAGCCTGACTTGCCTACTCCAACTGCCATTTCAGGATATGCATATTGAATTATTATAGATTTAGAAGATAGTTTTTATACCATTCCTTTACATCCTGGTGAAGGTAAGAAGTTTGCATTCAGTGATTGTGCTTGTAATTTTTGAGAGCCCATGAATCAATATCATTAGAAACTTTTGACTCAAGGAATGGATAACAGCCTTACATCATATAAAAAATTTTTGTTGCTTTAATACAAAAAGTTAAGAGTTGGAATCTTTCAGTGTATATTGTTCATTGTATGATATTTTATTAGCTGACCTCTCTGAAGAAGTTTTTCTGCAAGCCTTTGCTCTCATATAATGAGCTTTAAATTTTAGGGGGCTACTTGTGGCTCCAGAAAAGACTAAAAGTCAATATCTTTTCAATATTTGGGACCTCGGTTATATCCTAAACAGATTGTGGCATAGAAAACTCCAATAAGAAAAGATAGTTGGGGCTGGAGAGATGGCTCAGCCGTTAAAGGCTAGACTCACAACCAAAAATATAAGAGTTCAATTCCCAAGAACCACATAGTGGCTCACAACTATCTGTAATGGGATCTAATGCCCTCTTCTGGCTTACAGTGTAAGTACAAAAAAATGGTTTACTTTTAATAATTTTCAAAAGTTGTTAGGAGATATTAATTAGCTAAGACCTCAACTTAAGCTCACCACCAAAGGACAAAAAAAAGATTTCATTTTCAGGGGGATGCAAATCCTAATTCCTCTAGACAATTAACTGATGAAGGAGGAATAGCTTTGCAGAGAGTAGAGTAAGCTGTTAACTTATCAACAGATAAATTATATAGACTATGATCAATTGTTGGCTGTTTGTGTTTTGCTACTCAAGTACTCACAGCAGTCCTTTGGCAAAAGGGACCATTAATGTGGATTCATCTTTCTTCATCTCCAAAGAAAGTTTTAACATGCTGTTCTGAAGCTGTTGCTGTGCTGATACAAAATTGTAAGATATATTTGGCGTATTGAATTTCAAACATTTTAGGCAAATTTGATAATCATTATCCAAAAGACAAGTTGTTACAGTTTTCCTCTATGCATGAAGTCCATAGAAAATGTGTTTAATGTATTTACAGACAACTCATCTAATGGGAAGGCAGTATTGTAACTAGATCAAAGGCTTATTCTCTTGAATTTCCCCCTACTTCAGCACAAATAATTGAATATGTGCTATAGCCACTGTTTGAGATGCTGAAAAATCAAGTTTTCAATTTGTATGCTCATAGCCAGTATATACCTCATGGTTTATAATTGCTTGAAATTGTTCCTTTTTTAGATATTGCTAATTCTCAAATTTTACAGTTATTTATACAAATGCAGCTTAATTTTAAAAACATGTATTATTGCTTAACTTGAAGACCTCATATTGGATTACCTGGACCCCAGGGCAATACCACAGCAGATTTGTATAGCAGGCAGATTATAGGCCTTACAAGAACAATTGGCCATACAATCTTATTCTTTACATCATCAAAGTAGTAATAGCTTGAGACAATAATTTGGTATTTCTAGAGAGTGTGCAAGTCAAATTGCAAAAAAATGTTCTCAGTGTCCTCAATTTCTTCATAATGGTATTAATCCTTGAGGACTTATACGTAATCAATTATGGCAAATGGATGTTACTCATTTTTGATTTTGGAAAATTACAACATGTACATGTGACTTGACACCTTTTCAGGCCTTCTAGTTGCAACTGTTTTAACAAGAGAAGCAACTAAAAATGTAATTAGTTATTGCCTACATTATTTTTCTATACTTAGTTTTCAATATAAGATTAAGATAGATAATGGAACTGGATATTACAGTCAGGCATTTGAGATGTTTTGTTGAAAATTTAATATTACACATATTACTGAGATTCCTTATAATCCTCAAGACAAGGTATTGTGAAACAGATATTATAGAACTTTAAAATATCTTCATAACTCTCTGAGTGTGAGAGGAGCAGTTACTGGTGCTTCTGCCTGGTTTTACAAGAATCTCTTAAAAAATGGCTTTTCAAAACTAAAGAGGGAGAGTTATACCCTCCAAGGTCACCAAAAGCACACCTTACTTTTGTCTTATTTGTTTTAAATTTATTGCAAACTGGTGCTAAAGGTCAGTCTGCAGCGGATCACCACTGGCATCAAGTCCCTTCCAGTTCATTTGCCACTGTCAAATAGAGAGACCCCCTGACTAATTCATGAAATGATCCTACCCTGTTTTAATTTGGGGCCAGGGTTCTGTGTTTTTCTCAAAAAGAAATTGGAGTTCCATGACTGCCAGAATGATTGATCCATCAAGTGGACACAGATCTTGAGCTTAATGATATGATATTAATGATGAAGATGGCTCAAAATCCCTATCAGCCAGCTGAGTTAACCTGGCATATAGTCTCCACTCTTATTGGAAGTAAGTGTTTTTTTATCAATATCAAAGGCACACACTATATACCTGGTGGCCAGATTTTGTGTCTGATTCCTGCCAATTAGCAACTGGATTACATACCTGGGACATTCCCACTTACAATTTTATTTTCTATACTGCTTCAACCATTAATTATAATCTTTTGCTTTTAACTTTTGAACCTTGTATCTGAAACAGATTGTTTGCCTTTACACAGGATCGCTCTCAGCAAGCTCAGCTATTCACCATGAAGTTATCCATCACTATAAGAAATACATTGAGTGCATGCTCAAAGGTCCTTTGGTCTGAATGTGGCTTTGTTCTATATGGGAAAGAGTATGCCATAGATGGCTGGTAGTCAAATATAGGTAAGAGTGTTCTTGAGCTCCTATAGACTTAAGACAGAGGCATACATCAATAATGCTATGTATGTTTTCCATGAAGGGAAATAAGGAACAATATAGACACCGACCTAAGACAGGCACAGTCACCTGGCCACTCTTACCCTAGACAGGATAATGGAAAGCAAGTAAATCGTGTGCCCCATCCAGTGCTGGCACTGCTCATCTTTAAAAACTAATAGGGGGGAATTGTGCCCCTCTCCCTGCCTTGAGCAGGCTGGAAAGACCTTGTTTGTGAAAATAGACCTAATAATAGGACCTAGGTCGAGTTCCCCACCTTAGCTGCACATACAACTTCCTACAAGAATTTAGAAGAATAGACTGCCCACTGAACTTGCCTTGAGACATAATCCAGCTGAAACAAAGAATGGGTCGGTGAGGCTTTCCCTTTAAATAGAAGAGCTGAATATTAAAATTTGAGCCTTGATCAGAAAACTTTCTCATGACTTCATGCTTCTCTCAATTCTCCATCTCCTTTTTTCATTTCCAGCCCTCCTTTCAGGTGAATCCAGTTCATCCATGACCACAGGTGGCTACATTAAACCACATATTTGTTGGCTATTTCTACAAGTCCTGTGCCACCATTATCCCAGAACATCTTACAGGCAAGAAAGATTGTAGATTGAGGGTTTTCTGGATGGTGTGGTGTCTGTATTTCTCTTTCTGTAGCCTGCAGTGAAGTTTTAGCTAAAGAAAATTGTTGAAAAAGTGTTCTGGACAATGAGATAAAAGATTAAAAGAGGCCAGATCAATATTTGCCAAAATGCTGCAGCTTGTGCTTCCCAGTGTGGTTCTTGAAAGGATAGCTTAGGTTTTAGTAAAATCGCTGGCTGGAAGTAGCCCGGAGACCCAGCAGGTGTCCATTGCCTGTGAGGGATGGGCATCTATTCTGCCGAGCTCCCAGATTCCAGGCTCCTGACATGTAGCGAAGATCTCCATTAATCTGGCCATGCAGTCACATAGGGCTACAAGTAGAGGGTGACTACAGGCTTCAGCCTCAAGAGATTTCCATATTAATGAGATACCTAAAGCCAGAGGGCATAGCTAATTAAGTGACTGTTTCCCCCTCTCCCTCCCTATTTAAGTCAGGCCCACCCTGGCTTAAGGGGGTGCACATCCAGACCATCTATCATCTGCCATGTCAATAAAGCTCTTGGAACCCAGACTTCCTGGTGTCATTGGGGCCTGCCATCATGGAAAACTTCTCTGCGTTTCTGCCACAGGGCCCACATCCTTAAACAAGCAGCCATTCCAGCCAACTGAGTATGACAAGAGAGAACTTCCTGTGGGACATGACACCAGAGCTCTCTCTTCCCCCTCGTCTCCTCGGTGCGTGGGCCAGCTGCTTCTCACATAGGAGAGCTTGTGCGCCCACAATCTCCATTTGTCTGGGCCTCCCAGTGGCATCTGGGAGCCCTGAATGGAGACACAGGCCTCCTGGTCCACTCGAGAACTCTGCACAGCACATGGAATCAGGCTGACTTTACTCCCCACCTGGGGGCTCCACAGCTGTCTCTCACAGCCAGCACCCACCCGGTGTCATGAGGAATGAACTCAGTCAAACTTCCCATGCTTCTGTCACTCTGAGCCGTGAGAGATGTGAGGACCCACAATACAACAGAGATCCACGCATGGCCCTTCAGCTTTTTTCCACATCCCAGGAGGTCCTCAGTGACAGAATATACAGGTGAGGGTAACCCCATAGGAAAAACAGCAGTCTCAACTAACCTGGAGCCCCAAGATCTCTCAGACACTTAACCACCAACAAGGCAGCATATGCTAGCCGGTACAAGGCCTCTGACATATATACAGAAGAGGACTCCCTGGTCTGACCTCAAGTGAGAGAAGATGTACCTAAATCTTGAGAGACTTCAGTCCCCAGGGAGTGGCAAGGCTGGAAGAGTGGATTGGGGTAAGGGTGGAGCATCCAGTTGGAGATGGAAGAAGAAGAATGGGATGAAGAACTGTCAGAGGATGGACCAGGAGATGGATAATTACTGGACTGTAAAAAAGGATTTAAAGATAATAAAAAAAAAAAAAAAAATTTAAGTCCTAGCAAGATCCGGATTTCATGGGACATACTCAAACACAATAAAAGCAATATATTGCAAACCAACAGCAAACATCAAATTAAATAAAGGGAAACTAGAAGTAATCCCACTAAAACCAGGACAAGACAAGGTTGTCCACTCTCTACCTATCTATTCAATATAGTACTTGAAGGTCTAGCTAGAGCAATTAGATAACAAAAGGATATCAAAGGGATACAAATTGGAAAGGAAGAAGTCAAAGTATCACTATATGCAGATAATATGATAGTATACATAAGCAACCCCCAAAATTCCACCAGAGAACTATTACAGCAAATAAACAACTTCAGCAAAGTGGCAGGATATAAAATTAACTCAAACAAATCATCCTTTACATAAAGGATAAACAGGCTGAGAAAGAAGTTAGGGAAACAACACCCTTCAAAGTAGTCAAAAATAGCGTAAAATATCTTGGTGTAACTCTTACCAAGCAAGTGAAAGTTCTGTACAACAAGAATTTCAAACCCATGAAGAAAGAAATTGAAGAAGTGAGAAGATAGAAATATCTCCCATGCTCATGGATTAGTAGGTTTAACATAGTGAAAATGGTCATCTTACCAAAAGCATCTACAAAGTCAATGCACTCTCCATCAAAATTCCAACCAACCTGTCACAGACGTGGAAAGATTAATTATCAACCTCATATGGAAAAACAAAAAACACAGGTTAGCCAAAACAATTCTCAACAATAAAAGAACTTCCAGGGGAATGATCATCCCTGACCTCAAGCTGCACTACAAAGGAATAGTGATAAAAACTGCATGGTATTACTACAGAGACAGACAAGTTCATCAGTGAAATAGAATTGAAGACACAGAAGTAAGCCCATACATTTATATGCACTTGATGTTTGACAAAGAAGCCAAAAACATACAGTTAAAAAAAAGAAAGGACCTTCAATAAATGGTGATGGTCTAACTGGCAGTCTGTATGTAGGAGAGTGCAAATCGATCCATATTTATCACCTTGTACAAAATTCAAGTCCAAGTGGATCAAGGACCTCAACATAAAACCAGACACACTGAATCTGATAGAAGAGAAAGTGGGAGCCTTGACTCATTGGCACAGGGATGAGGGGAAGGGATTCCTAAACAGAATTCCAAATGACTTAGGCTCTAAGATCAAGAATTGATAAATTGAACCTCATGAAACTCAAAAGCTTCTGTAAGGGAAAGGGAACAGTCAATAGAACAAATCAGCAACTTACAGATTGGGAAAAAGTCTTCACTAACACCACATCTCATAGAGGGATAATATCCAAAATATATAAAGAACTCAAGAAGGTAACCACCAAGAAACCAAACAACCCAATCAAAAATGGGGTATAGAACTAAACAGAATTCACAACAGATGGATCTCAAATGGCTGAGAAGCACTAAAAAAATGTTTGAAGTCCTTAGTCATGAGGGAAATGCAAATCAAAATGATTCTGATATTCCACCTTACACCAATCAGAATGGCTAAGATCAAAAACTCAGGTGACAGTGAAAAGAATAAACCTTTTTTTGAGACCCCTTCATATATAGAGGCTGAAGCCAGGTCATCTGTGCTCCAGGAACTTAGCCGACCACAAAAGGGCAGAACCAAGAATGCAGGTCATCTGGTTCATAGGCTCTGGGCTCTGAGTTCCAGGAACTGGCCAACCATAAAGAAAACACCAGTCATCTGGGCTGTTCCAAGGACTGGCTTGCCACATGATAGATGATTAAACAAAATTAAATTCTTGAAAAAAATAAGTACACAGGGTGTGTTTCCCACATGATTGAATGGGCTGGGGACCTTCCACAGTTTTTAAGATATTGTCCACTGATGTTTTTATGATTTCCCCCTCACCCCCCTGGTTTATACTCCCCTGGTTTGTGGCTTTCTCATTTAAATACCCTTCTCCCTCTGGCCTCGAGGTCAACACTCCTCTTGTGAGTCTCAGCCTCAGCTGGTTGATATCCAGAAATAAAGTCTTTAGCAGTTTGCAGCAAGTTCAGTCTCTTGAGAGTTTCTGGGTGGTCGTAAACTCCCAAAACTTGAGCGAGGGTCTCCCCTCATGGGGGTCTTTCAACAGCACATGTTGGCTAGGATGTGGAGAAAGATAAACACTTCTCCATTGCTGGTGGATTGCAAACTGGTAAAATCACTATGGAAATAAATCTGGAGGTTCCTCAGAAAATTGGAAATAAATCTACCTGAAGATCCAGCTATATGCCCTACCCCCAGCCTTGAGCAGGCCTGAAAGACCTTTTTTATCACAATAGACCAAATAATAGGACCTAGGTGGAGTTACCCACCTTGGCAGCACATACAACCTGCTACAGGAACTTAGAAGAATAGACTGCCCTCTGAGCTTGCCTTGAGACATCTCCAGCTATGACAAAGGATGGGTTCCTCCACCCACCTCTGGCTGAAACAAGAATGGGTTTGGTGGGCCTTTCCTTTTAAGTTAGAAGAACTGAATATTAAACTTCAAGTCTTGATCAGAAAACTTTGTCTTGGCTTCATGTTTTTCTCACCTCTCTGTCCCCCCTTTTTCATTTCCATCCCTCCTTTCAGGTGAACCCAGTTCATCCGTGGCCGCAGGCAGCTACACAGGTATATAACTCTTGGGCATATACACAAAAGATGCCCCACCATACCACAGAGATATGTGTTCCACTATGTTGATAAGAGCCTTATTTGTGATAGTCAAAGCTGGAAACAACCCAGATGTTCCACAACCGAAAAATGGATGCAGAAAATGTGGTTCGTTTACACAATGGAATACTAATTAGCTATTAAGAATGAGGACATGATGAGTTTTGGAGGCAAATGGATGAAACTAGAAAATATCCTAAGTGAGATAACTCAGACCAGAAAGGGAATGCATGGTATACTCACTAAATGTATATTAGCCACAAAAGTACAGAATATGCAGAATACAATCCACAGAATTCAAGAAGGTTAACAAACCAAAGGGCCCAATTGAGGATGCCTCAATCCTACCTGGGAAGGAAAAGAAAGCAATCACAAGAGGAGGGAACAAGGGAGGAAACTGGGTGGGAAGAGGGACAGGGAAAGGAAGAGGGGAATGTGATCCTTCTGGGAATGAAGAACAAACACAACCTTCTGAGCTCTACTTCTGTGAACTAATCTGATTGCCCACAATCAGATGCCCTGTTTTGTCAAAGGCATAGAGGCCAAGTAACAAGGAGAATCAAAGGGTGATACATGGATCTGCCCAAGAAAGGAAATAGAATAAATTGTGTGTGTGGATTGGAACAGGGTGGGATCAGGCAAGAAGCAGTGTAGGCAGCTGATTTAAGATGGTGACAGTTTCCAACATGGCCAGCTCAGCTTCCTATATAAACAAGCCTGTTGAGCATGCGTCGGCCTCAAGCCCCTCCCGAGAGGGCTTATGCTAATGAGGCATTGGCCCTAACCAATCCTGGGGCTTATGCTAATGAGGTATTGGCCCTAACCAATCCTGAGAGAATACGCCGCCTGGCCCGCCCCCTTGGATGGGTATATAAGCAGCGCATTTCTGCTGCTTGGGGTTCCCCTTCGATGAATCAAGATTGTTCCTGGAATAAAGCTGTCTGAGAAGGATCCGGCCATGTCGTGTCTCACTTGCTGGTCTAGGCGGACGTGACAACTGGTGGCCCGTACGGGGAAACTGAGGAAAGCTGAGGTCAATGGAGAACCGAGAACAACGGGAGAGCCGAGGACAACGGGAAGATCGAGGACGACAGGAAGACCAAGGACAATGGGGAAACCAAGGACAATGACCTCGTGGATTCAGAACTCTGCAGCTCAGGAACGGCAGTACCAGAAAGTCCTAGGACAAGGTAAGATCCTAGAAGTATAAAGGTTTCTTGTAGACCCGATATGGCTCGGCTTGGATGTCGTAATAGCAGTTTTTCTGGTGTATGGTCTCTGCCTATGCCTAAATTGTCATCGTCCAGGGCATGAGTGCACCTGCTGGGGAGAAGGATCAGAGACGCAGGTTGTAAGTCAAGTATAGATACACTCGCCGGCCGCCTCCTCAGTAAGCCTGCATAAGTAGGCAGGCGAGGAGATCTTGCACTCTCTGTCTGTCCGTCTCTCTCTCTCTCTCTCTCTCTCTCTCTCTCTCTTCTCTCTCTCTCTTTCTCTCTCTCTCTTCTCTGTGTGTGTGTGTGTGTGTGTTGTCTGTCTGTCTGTCTGTCTGTCTCTGATAACACCCTACAAGGTTCAAGGGTTTAGCAACAATTCAAGGTTCGTGGGTTTAGCGACAATTCAAGGTTCACGGTTTAGTGACAATTCAAGGTTCGCAGGTTTAGCAACAAATGAGAACTAAGTGTTAGAACAAAGTGCTACCATGGGTAATTCACCTTCTTGCCCCGTGAGAAATGCTTTGGAAGAACTAATGCGCACATGAGGCATTAAACTAAAAAAGAATAATTGACAACTTTTTGCATAGGTTGATATAGTGGGTCCATGGTTTGCAATTTCGGGGAACCTGACAGTTCCTAGTTGGGAGAAGTTAGGAAAGGATTTGAACTTTGCAAGAGAACAGGGGAGCTTGAAGGGAGGAGTGAGAGGCCTTTGGAAGATAATACGCAGCTGCCTAAAAAGTGAGGAATACGAGTCCGCTGTCCGCAAGGGACAGGAAGTCTTTGAGCGAGTGAAAGAGGCTCAGTCAGAAGGCTCTGAGGCAGGTTCTAGCAAAAGAGACAAAGGACCAAAAAGGGTCGCCGATATTTATCCTAGTATAAAAATTTTAGAGACGGAGAGTTCCTCTAGCTCCGACAGTTCGGATGAGAGGAAGGGAAAGAAGCTGAGATAAGGAAGTTGCCCACTCTCTGGTGTGTTAACAAAAGAAAAACAAAAAAGCTTATTACAGAGCCCTCGGGAGAAGCAAGAGATGATTGGGGGATGCCCTAGTCTCTCTGGCTATCTCGAGGAGAGATTCTCAGTTTTGTTTTCTATGTTTATTGTCTGTCATTGGTATACCAATTTGTCCATATGTGTTATTTGTTTGTCTTTGTTTGGAATGATTGTTGTCTATGTCTCATGTTTGAAAACTGCTTGCTCGATTTAGTTTGAAACTTGCTTGGGAAGCAGTCTCAATTTACACAGCAAAAACTGATAATTTACCCTGCTCTGTGGCTGGGAGAAGAGCACTGGCAGAAGCAACTTTGAAAAGAGTAAATTGTTTTCATAAGCGGCTTTTGGAAGGAGGCCAACAATTTCTGCAGTAAGTAAGGGTGTCTCCCAGTCTGATAAGTGCTTTTCTCTTAAATTACAGTTAAAAAGGTAAGAAAAATTTGTTTAGATGTACATTTATATATAGTATGCTCTATATGTCTGGCTATATGTTATTGGGTATGATTGCAAATTTATAATTTTGGTAATAAAAAACTAGATTAAAACTGGTAATTCAAAGTTGGAGTCACTCAAAACCAGATGTATGAAAGAGCTTTAACATTTTGGAGAGTGCTTGTTGCTCCAAAAACATCCAAAGACAATATCTTTTAATATTTGAGACATCAGCTATATTCCTAAATAAATTGTGACATAAGATTCAAAGGTTTCTAGGAGATGCTAATTAGCTAAGATCTTATTTATTTCTAAAAGAGTTTTAATATCCTGTTTTGAAGCTATTGCTATGTTAATATAAAATTATAGGTTAAGATCACAAAGGTATCTTAATGAAGAACTTAATAAAATATTTCTTATTCCAAATAATAATATAATGGATTATTAAAAATACTGATATTTGGCCTAATACATGATCAATTTGTTAAGCTTTTCTCTATACATGCTCTTGTATTTCTTATGAATTTATATATATCGCCCACAAAAGGTGTGTTTACTATATTAGTAAACAGCTCATTTAATAAAAAGACAATATATATAATTAAATTACATATTTACTCTCTTGAGTTCCCCTGCTTCAATACAAATAATTAAACTACATGCTGTAGTCACTATTTAAAATGTAAAAAATTAGGCTTTTAATTGGGATACTCATAGCCAAGATAAAATCATGGTTTATAATTGCTTGAATTGTTTCGTTTTAGATATTGCTAATTTTCAAATTTCACGAATATGGCTCAATTTAAGAAACATGTATTTTACAGGGATTCGACATTTCCTAGAGTTACCAGATTTAGCAAATAAAAACATAAGGCAACCAGATAAATTTGAATTTCAAATAAGCAATATTTCCATTGTATAAATGTCTACGATATTACAAGATGTGAACCTTTTTTTTCTTTTTTAATTTTTTTTTTTTTTTTGCTTATTCACTTTATAACCCGTCCCAGTCACCCCCTCCCACAATCCTTCCCCATCTCTTGTTTTCTGAGTACCCCCTCCTCCTGTATCCCCCACCCTGCCACTTTAAGTTCTGAGAGGCTAGGTGCTTCCTCTCCCATTGAGGCCAGATAAGGCACCCAGCTAGAAGACCATACTCCATATACAGGCTGCATGTTTTGGGATAGCCCCCACTCCAGATGTTTGAGACCTACATGAAAACCAAGCTGCACATTTACAACATGTGTCAGGGAGGCCTAGGTCCAGCCCATGGAGGTAGATCTGTGTAGACTAGGTATGCTCTACAGTTGGTGATTCAGTCTCTGAGAGCTCCAAGGTTCAGGTTGGTTTACTCTGTTGATCTTCCTGTGCAGTTCCTACTCCTTAGGGAAACACTGAAAGACATGTTTTGCTAGTTTTCAGTAACCATGGGTTTTAGGATTTAAATATGTGTTAGTAATGCTTACTGACCTATTTACATATGTACTAATTTGTCAGCTTAGACAGGCTCCCATCCTTTCCAAATCACATATGTGTCATAGATTGCATATGGCCTGTGCATATTTTATACTTTTTAAACGTTCATCAAATACATTTTGTTTATTTATTGAATACATGACCTAGTAATGCATTTCAGCAATATAAAGATGACTTGATAATGAGAATGTTGTTATATGTATCTAAAAGACAACACCTTATAATAATTTCTATAATTTTTAAGAGAATTTTGGAGATATTCTGCATCTCATAGTACTGCAATGCAGAATTCAAGCTGATGGTTTAGAATCCTGACAAATAGTTCCTTGTCTCAGACCTTCCCAGTGGGGCTCAAACTGTCAACACCATAAACAGAAAGGAGAAGTGATCCCCTTAGTACTCCTGAGTTCTGCAAGCACTGTTGAACCCCAGGGATCCTCTGAGGACAGAGAGTGAAGTCTGTCCCCTTTGGGATGCAGCAACCTTTGCTTGTATCTGTGCTATGTATTTAGATTTCACAAAAGACTTTGCCCATAGAAAATATTCTATCATTAAGTCACTTAAAAAGCAAATTTGGAAAAATGTAAACTTTGGTGTGATTAAAAAACAGTCTTCCCCCAGTTTGAGTATTTACATTCTTGGCTGATTAACTTAACCTCTTTTAGGCTTCTTTTCTTTAAATGAGTAAAAAAGATAATATATCTACCTTTGATATTTGTTGTGAAGAGGAAGTGAGATAATTAATGTAAAGTATTTAATCTACCATCTGGTACATAGTAAATAAATAATAAACATTAAAAAAAAAAAAAAAAGAAAATGTATTTTCCCTTAATTTTATAAGACATTTAAGAGCTTATACTAGATTGCCTGGACCCCAGGAAAATGCCATGACAAATCTATATATGAGATAAATTACAGATCTTACAAAACAATTAACCGTGTAATTTTGCTTTTTACATTGGGGTCACTATATGCTGTGCCACTGTAGTTAATCTGCCTTTTGTGATCCCTGAGACCAGAAACTACAGTTTTTGGCACTTAGCACTTCAAAACAGCCAAAGATTGAGTAGACAGCTTTGTTTTGTCTCAGAAAAAACTGCTGGGCTCTGATTTATGCCTACAAGTCTGAGGCCACTTAAATAAGTTATTAAAGAGTTTGTTATTAAATATAAAAAGGTTGCTTCCGGAGCATACCTGGTGGAGAACTCTGAGCCGTGCTGTGCCAATTCCAGCCTGGATCACCTCAGGTTGTTGAGTTGCAAATAGTTCTAGAAGTTTTCAAAACCTGTCATTTTGCCTTTAATTTGCTCTCTGATTCGGCATATGTAGTAAATGGTGTCAGAGTCCTGGAGGTCACAGGCCCCATCAAAGCCAGTAGCACAGTGTGCACTCTGTTTAAAAATTTGCAAAAAATAATTAGACAACTCACCAACAAATTCTTTATCCAGCATATTAGAGCTCACACGGGATTACCAGGACCCTTGAGCGCTGGAAATGACTCGGTGGACCTATGGACAAAGAAGGAATGCATCTTCCTGAGCACTGCTTGGGATCATGTGGCACAGTTCCATCAGTTGTTTCATGTAAATTCTACGACATTGCAGCAGAGATTCAACCTGCCACGGGCTTCGGCACACCAAATTGTGCTCAATTGCCCCCAATGCATTATACACCTACATCCACTGCATGTGGGCATCAACCCTCGAGGCATCTCACCCCTCAGGGTTTGGCAGATGGACGTCACACATCTCTCAGATTTTGGGACCCTAAAATACATCCATGTATCAGTAGATACTTGCTCGGGGTGATCCATGCCACTCCCCTATCTGGTGAAAAGACCACCAATGTAATTGCTCATTACTTGGAGGCGTGGGTGGCTTGGGGAAAACCCCAAACACTTAAGACTGACAATGGCCCAGCCTATATGGCTCAAGCTATTTCTTCCTTTTGCCAACAGATGGAAGTCTCACTCACTCATGGACTGCCCTACAACCCTCAGGGGCAGGACACTGTAGAACGAGCGCACCGCACTCTAAAGGAATGCCTTCAAAAACAAAAGGGGGAATAGGCCACGGCCTTACCCCCAAGCATAGACTATCCTTAGCACTATTTACCTTAAATTTTCTAAATTTGGATGCTCAGGGTCAGTCTGCTGCTGACAGACATCGTAATCACCTACGCCCTCCGCCAGAAAAGGTAAAATGGAAAGATGTCATAACTAACACATGGCGAGGGCCCGATCCCGTGCTCATAAGAGCACTAGGTTCTGTTTGTGTCTTTCCACAGGACCAAGAAAACCTGTCTGGATCCCTGAAGACTGACTCGGAAGATCTCCAGTCCGGCGGTCCCAGACGAAAAAAGGGATGATGAAGCCACGGATCCTGATATTGATCCTGCTGCTGCAATGGATACCGGGTGATTGTATACAGCTGTGGGCAATTACACGCACTTGACCGGTGCCCATGCCGGTCCATTCTAACTCCCCGGTTCTCCCTACCTTTTTTTCCACTTCTTGTGCTTGCAATGTGCCCTGCATTGTCCAAACAATGACCCCCCTCAAAAGTACTCGGCCACCAATTATTCTCTTACCAGTACACTCTGCTTTACTTTGAACACCAAGCAGAGTGTATTAAGCTCTTAGAGCCAATGTGTCTGCATGGCTAGACCCCCTCGAGCATTCTAATGTTGGTGCTGGGGTCTTGGGGACTGTTCTTACTCAAGTGGCAGGGCCAGACCCAAGGATCAGGAGGCACCCCGATGGACACCATGAGCAGCATTAACATCACCACATTGCTCATGGTTCACAATGCCACCATACTTTTACCTTATGGGAGCGGTAAGAACTCTACTAAACCAGAGTGCTCCGTCATGCCCTCCTTATGAGGAGTTTCCACGATTTTACTCCCTGCCAAGGCCAACTTCTTATCCTAGGGAAATCATCAAGGGTTTTGAATTTTCCCCTCCATTACGCAGATCTATTTACAATAGCACCATAGTTCTGCTGGCCATAATAAGGCTTGGCCCTGGTACCAATGGTTGCTCTCTAAGAGGTAGGGGCTTTCACCTCCCTCACTCCATTTGCACAGCTAAAAGCGAGAGCTTAGAATTGTGGAACATCTCTGCCACTAGGGCCAATGACAGCTTGCAATCTATTAGGTTCAATAGTTTACTGGCTGGCGCCTCACACCGTTCCACCAGACCTGCTCCGGTGTGTGTCCGCCCACCATTTTTCTTCCTGCTTGCCAATAATTTTACAAGTAATCAATTATCCTGCAACTCTTCCAGTACCACTTGTTACCTGGCCGAATGCTGGATAGGTGGTACTGATACTGCCTTATTAGTCAGACTACCCACCTTTGTTCGACATACCGGTGGAAGCTGATCCTAGAACCTTTCCTCTTCTCAACCTTATTAGGCAAAAAAGAGACTTTGGTATAACTGCAGCCATAGTGGCCGCTATTGTAGTCTCTGCGGCCGCAGCAACCACTGCGGCTGTAGCTATGGCCAACCAGGTTCAAACTGCTGCAATAGTCAACAGTATTGTAAAACAGACAGCTACTGCACTAACTACCCTAGAGGAGTTTAACGTCCCATCTCTCCTCAGGGATTCTTCTTGTTAATCAGCAAGTGAACCTGGTTCAAGAGAGTGTTGAGGACCTATATAAACTTGTCCAACTCTCTTGCATCTCCTCTTTCAAGGGACTGTGTATTACTTCATTGATATATAATTCCTCTCAGTCTCTCAATCAGAGTGGCCTCCTGAGTATTGAAAGGAAACTGGTCGAAGGAAGGTGAGGACCTATCCAGAAGGCTCCTGTCACAGATCGCCACCCTGAACGGCACCCACCTAGATCTCGTCACCCTGCAGGGACTCACCACTTGGGTCAAGGATGCCCTCAACTTCTTTAAAGAATGGGAAGGGATATTTGTCTGGGGGGCTGCTGTTCTCTTAGGATGTGGTTTCTGCCTCTGGTTTCTGTGTCACTTACGCCATGACCATGCAAGACAAAGCTGTAGTTTACCAGGCGCTGGCTGCCATGGAGGAAGGTGCTTCCCCAGGTGTTTGGCTGGCCTCCCTTAGGGAGACCTAGTGGGGAACCTTCTGGACCCGGTATTGGCCATCCAGGCATTATCCCTAGATCCTGACCATCTTAACCATTGCCAATGGTGTACATTCATGAGGCTCCTACGGCACCATCTCAATTTTTCTGAAGCAGAGAGTACGAGGAGCGCCTCGACTAGAGATGTTCTCAATCCTGAGATAGATTCTCTGAAAGCATATCTGAGAGCATAGAAGTTTTGTGTCACATATACCTCTCCCTGAAAAAAAGGCACGAAGGTGGATATGGGGTGGCACCCCCCATTACAATGCCTTCAACACTTGCACAAGGGCTCAGACCTCTGCTTTCCACAGCTGACCAACCACCACAGCAGTGGCTCTTTCAAGGAGTCCTTCCAAAGCCTCTTGCTAATCGCCTGGTAAATGAGTTTAAGCATGCTTAGGTGTGGGAAGCCTATGACGGATCTAAAGGGTCCAGAGGTAACCTACTCAAATTTATAAAATAAATAAGGGGGAGATGTAGGCAGCCGATTTAAGATGGCTCCGGTTTCCGACATGGCCAGCTCAGCTTCCTGTATAAACAAGCCTGTTGCGCATGCGTTGGCCTCAAGCCCCTCCCAAGAGGGCTTATGCTAATGAGGCATTGGCCCTAACCAATCCTGGGGCTTATGCTAATGAGGTATTGGCCCTAACCAATCCTGAGAGAACACGCTGCCTGGTCCGCCCCCTTGAATGGGTATATAAGCAGCGCATTTCTGCTGCTTGGGGTTCCCCTTTGATGAATCAAGATTGTTCCTGGAATAAAGCTGTCTGAGAAGGATCCGGCCGTGTCATGTCTTACTTGCTGGTTGAGGCGGACGCGACAGAGCAGGAGGGACACAAGGAGGGAGGGAGAAAATACAGGAAGAGAGGATTGGAATTTAAGGGGCATTTCAAGAGCAATGTGGAAACCTAGTGCAGTGGAAACTCCCAAAAACTTTGAAAATGACCCTTGAGAAGATGATTAGTAATAAGGGATATGGAGCATGAATTTGCCATCTCCTGTATCTAGGCAAGGTTTCTTGCAGTGGGACTGAGACACAAGCCAAACAAGACACAAAACCTTTGACCCACAATCTGTCCTGTCTGTAAAATGTGCTGGAGTATTGGTAACACACTTGTGGGAGTGGCCAAGTGATGACTGGTCCAACTTGAAGCTCCATGAGAGGGAGCCAGTGTCTGACACAGTTTACACAGCTAGGAATCAGAGACTGAACAGCCCAAAGATTCAGGAAATAAACAAACTAGAATGGAAAAATTAATGAAATGATTATTAATGTTATTCTTTAATAGTCATAGATCGCTCTCCAGCCTACTGATCATCAGAGAAGCATCATCCATCACCTATGGGAGAAGATGTAGGCACACAGCTATCACTTGATGGAGCATGGAAACCCCACAGAAGGGAAGAAGAAGGAGGAGGAGAAAGAGGAGGAGGATGAGAAAGAGGATGAGGACGAGGACGAGGACGAGGAGGGGTTGTAGGAACCAGAGTGTTCAAGGACACCAGAAAAGAATTGCCCACAGAAACAACTAAACAGGGCTTACAGGGACTAACAGACTGAATCAATAATCACAGAGTCTGTATGATTTGGAACTAGGTACTCTGTGTGTATGTTATACTTATGCAGCTAGGTGTTCTTGTGACAGAACAAGAGAGCTAATGGTAGTGAGGAATGACCTTGGTTCTTGTCCCTGTTTGGGGACCCTCTTCCTCCTTTGAGCTTGCCTCATCCAGCCCTGATATGAGGCTCTGTGACTAATGGTACTGTAACTTGTTATGCTTTGTTTGGTTGATATCCCTGAGAGGCTTGTTCTTTTTTGAAAGGAAATTAAAAAGGAATGAATCTGAGGGAAAGGGATGCTGGGAAGGATAGGAGGGAGGGGAAACAGAGGTAGAAATGTAATGGATAAAAGAACAAAAAAAGAAAGAAACATATTAACAGGAAAAAGGATCACGCAAAGTCCCACTGTGAACGCAACTCTCAGAATAGAGACCATAGAATCAGGATTTACACCATGGATTTTATATCTGTGAATCAAACAAGCTGAGGATCAAAGCTATTTAGAAACCAATTATATGCTATTTAGAAACAGTTAGACATTGTGATTCCTTCCTCTGTCACTCTCTGTTGCTTCACATGAATGACTGGTGTCTAGGCACCATTAATGTAAGCTCAATTAGTTAAACATGGAATTATTTTAGCATATAAAGGATGCATTTATCACAGCAAACTCAAAGCATCCAAGGTTTGAGGGATCCTGAAATAGTCTTATGGATTCTAAGGTTTGGCTATATATCTGATCCACAACCTAGGCTGCTAATGCCTTTGTGATCATGTTTGTTGTATTGATATTGTGCTTTGTTTGGAGACAGTCTCACTTTAAATTCCGCCTCATTCTTATACACATGTGTATTCCAGGATCACAGGCATGTCTCACCATGCTGGCTGCACTTGAATAGTAACTGATTATTTTCACCACATAACTTTGCTCCATGTTTTATCCCATCAATAAAGAAATGGGATGTAGGATGAAGGAGGGATCACTCATTCATCATGGCCACCTGACTGGGTGACTGGCCTTTGCATCACCGGCTCGGTTGGTCACCACACACTGGTACTCTCCAGCATCTTCACTTCTGACATCATCTATTCGGAGTCCACACTTTGTTGAGGACAATGTCATCCTTTCTGTGGGCTTCAGAGTGTGGCTATTGAAGAACCAAAGGATAGAAATTGCCATGTCAGGTGTAACACAGGTGAAGGTCACAGATCTGTGTGCATTGACTATGGTGTCAGTGATTCGCACAAAGGGCTTTGTCACAGCCTCTGTAAAAAAGCAAAGGAGGGGTCCAAATGATAATAGTCCTTCAGAGAGCTCCACCAGCCCCCTTTAGTGAATACTTAAAAGCCCCCAAGGAAGAGAAGTTAGAGCTGTGACTGTAGGCATATCTAGTGCTGTTGATCAGACACCAATGGTCTATGTGACCCTGATTCACCCGCTGTGTTTTGTATGTCTCAGTTTCTGTATAACAAAACATGTGATAAATTATCACTGCTGTGCGTGGGAGTTAAGATTAGATATGAGCAATGGCCTGACCTTGGGATGGAGGAGCTCCTCAAATCATCAGTATATATCACTATTTAACTGCAAACGAGAATTGTCTAGGCTGGATTCATGACATGTAGTTGGCTTCTGTCTTGACACCTGTCTACCGAGACTCAGTTGAAGATGATGCACAGACGACCTACATGACCCCAGCTATCATGGTGGTACACAGCTAGTCCCACACTCTATGGGAGTTGGACAGTCAGTAAAGCCTTGCTCTCTGTCACTTCTGAAAGGAAATCAAGGTCAGGCAGTGGTGGCATACTCCTTTAATCCCAGCACTTGGGAGGCAGAGGCAGGCAGATTTCTGAGTTCGAGGCCAGCCTGGTCTACAGAGTAAATTCCAGGACAGACAGAACTACACAAAGAAACCCTGTCTCAAAAGACCAAAAACAAAACAAAACAAGAACAAAAAACAAAAAAAGAAGGAAATCAAAACCGAGCATTGACAAAAAGCTCCCTGATGTGACCTAGACTCCAGTCAGAGGCAAAATTTTGGAGCCAGGGATTCCTGGTGCTCTCTGTAAGGACCCCATAGCTCCCTCATCTAGTGCCTGCCTGACTCCAACAAGGTCTCTCTTAAGGCTAGGTACATAGTGAGAACCCGAAGAGTCTGTACTGAGGCTTACATCCTCATGCTGAGTTATCACACACACATGCTTCTTTGTGGAGATAGAGACTGGTGAGGGATTCTGACTGACTGCAGTTTGTTTACCCAATGAGTGTCCTAAAGTAAGTGCCCAAACCCCAGTATGGAGACACAATGCAGCAAAGCAGAGAGCAGGCACAACCCAATCCTGACAGTTCAGTATTTGAAGTAGGATAAGTCATACCCAGAATCCAGAGATCATTGAAAGTCACTTACTGTTTACATAAAACTGCACGTGTGCTTTTTCAACTGTGTAGTTTACATTTAAAGTTTCTAGTGTGTACATTCTTGCATCTTCCTCAACAACGTTCTGGAGCAGCAGAGATCCATTAGCATACACCATCCCTCTTCTGCCATAGTCATTCACCCAGGTGGTGGTATTCCAGATTACATGGTAGTCTACAATTTTAAAGGCTGGGACCCTGTACATCGAGTTGTACCAGGTAAAGGATATCAGCTCTTCTGGCAGATTATGAACAAAGAGAAGAACATTTTTCCCTTCAGCAACATATCGGGGCACTGCTTCAACCATGAGTTTGGAAGAGGTGGTAGGGTTACAACACTGAGAATGGTGGTCTAGAAGGGAAAAGAGAAAAATCTGTCACATGCAGACCACTCTGCTTGGTGAAAAATGGTGGTCTCTGTCCTGAGCAGATAGATTCTTAACTCAGCCTAGAGACTCAAGTATAGATGTATTATACTACTTAATGAAAATGAGCAACATGTCCTCCTCCATTCCCTGAGCAACCCTGAAAGTGTCATTTCCTCTACATACAGGCATCTACATGGCTGCTTCTTTGCTGCACTCACTTAGACACTGCACACACTCATGCTCACTCAGGTTGGAGATGGATGCCTCCCCTGAATTCTACAGATCCCGGATTTTTACCTTGTTTTCTTTCTTTTTTTTATCTTCTTTCTTTCTTTCTTTCTTTCTTTCTTTCTTTCTTTCTTTCTTCCTTTGCTTGTTTTGCATTTGTTTGTTTGTTTGTTGTTTGTTTGTTTGTTTTATTTCTTAGTTTTTCTCTCTACCTCCAGGAAAGCCCTGATTTCACCTTCTATGTGTTGCTGCTTTTGCTGGCAGTCCACTGGATTGGAGTTGGGTGTGGGAGGGGAGCAACCTGATCTTCAGGGCAGGCTCAGATCTTGGGAAACATTGGGTATTAGGGTAGCTAGTTTTATGCCAACTTGATACAATGTGGAGTCCTTTTGAAAGACAAGGCCTCTATTGAAAATGTCACCAACACATTAGCCTGTGGAAAGCCTGTATATTTCTTAATTGGGGATTGATAGGTGAGGCATGTCTAGACCACTGCAAGCAGTTCCACTCCTGGCCTCAGGTCCTGAGTCATATAAGAGCAGGTTGTACAAGCCATGAAGAGAAAGTTAGTAAGCAGTACTTCTCCATGGTCTCTGCACCAGTTCCTGAATTTTGTTTATGACAATCTCAACTTGGAGCTAATAAATATTGCAGTTTGACATGGACAGCCAAAATCCATTGTTTCTTATCAGCTTTAAGAGGCATTATGAATAAAGAATTGGTAATATGCTCCCCTGGGTCACTTTACTCCAGCCTTTGAAAGATGACAGGGTGTGAGTGTCCTAGTTTAGAGCCCCAAGAGACTGGAAGAGCCTGACACCTTAGACTGAGTTACCATCAAGATCTTTCTTGATAAAGGTTGAGTCAGAAGACAGAGTCTGATCTACAGTCATTTGTCCCTACCATGTTTGTCTAGCGTTAAGTGCTGAAACCTGCACATGGGAACACAGTGCAGAAAAGAGGGAGGCCCAGGCCAGACATGACAGTCCTGTGTGTCTAAGCCCCTCCCAGCAATGAATGATTCCAAGAAATCACTTACTGTTAACTTGGATTTCTACATGTGCTTCTTCACTCTTCATATCTGCACCCAGTACTCGTAGGGTGTACAATCCAGCATCCTTCTGAGTGACATTTTCAATCAGCAGGGATCCATCACTGTCCAGTTTCTCTCTACCACTGTATGCAGGCCCAAACACAGCTGACTTCCTGCCTATTATGTATCTGCCAATCTCAAGGTGCTTGAACACGGTCATCCCCTTGAACCACAAAAATCCTTGAAGATTCTCTGGCATATTGTGAACATGTAGAAGAACATGTTGCCCTTCAGTAATGATGGAGGGCAGGGATTCAATCCTGGGCTGGGCAGAGGTAACAAAGCGCCCACAGTTCCAAAGGAAGACTAGAAGTGAAGAGAGAGAGCCAATAAATTGGGACCATCAGGTTTTTTTAAGATGAGACACTGTCCTGAGCAGGTATGTTCATTACTCTGACTAGTTATGTGTCTCCCCATACAGCTCTGTGTTGCCATGTATTTTTCATGGTTTGTTGCTCTCTATTCAGGTGTCAACATGCCCTGGCTCACTGCCCTCAGATTCCATGCTCACACTCAATGCACATGGGCATCGGGGTGAAGCCTCCCCATCTCTTCCCTACGGACACTGAGATTTACTCTCTGACTTCTTAGTGGTGGTGGTGATGGTGGTGGAGTTGTTGTTGTTGTTGTTGCTGTTGTTGTTGTTGGGTCCCTCTTGTAGTTCCAGACAACACCCAGCTTTCTTTACTGATCTATTTTCCAGTCCATTAGTACTGGGCATCATAAGAATCATGATTTGTCTTATATTTTTAAGAAATGTTATCTAGAGGAGATCCTTAGTCCCATGAAGGCAAGATGCCCCAGTGTGGGGGAATTCGAGGGTGGGCAGGTGGGTGTGGGTGGGTGGGTGAGGGTACATCATCATAGAAGCAGGAGGAAGGGGGATGGGATAAGGGGTTTCTAGATGGGGGGAAATTTGGAAAGTGGATAACATCTGAAATGTAAATAAAATATCCAATAAAAATATATGTACTTTTAAAATGGTAGTCACATGTACACTAAAATTGTATAGAAATAAATTTCATTGTAGTTTATTTAAAAAAGAAATGTTATCTAAAAATAATGAGGAGTGAATGAATAAATGAATGAATGTGCAGGACTTTGTGTGGTCATGGATTTCCTTAAGAAAATTGTAGATTTGATAAATCATTGCATTTGCTCTGGTTTTTATAATTATTTACAAATTATATTTTGTGTGAGATTGAATACGAGGACTACTTCAGTATGGGTGGATACAGAACACAACTCATGTGGAGGTCAAAAGACTTCTGTTCATTAGTCTCAGAATATGAAGCAAATTCATATATCCATTCAATCACGTCACTGATCAACACCACCTTGGTTTCTTATTTGGGATGTCATAGCTGAAAACAACAGACTTACTGTGGCCATGCTGATCAACATTAGGTAAGAACAATCTCCCCAGCCCCCTATCTTTTTTATTCATCAAGTACCTCTAGCTGCTGGTAAGACTCTGCCCCACTGTGTCTTCTCGACTCAAAACCCTGAGACTCCTCTCAGATCCTTCTGTCTCTCGGGAGACTCCGGAAAGTAAGTGACTCCACTCCTCTCACCTGTGAGCATGAGCCCTGATAGGTGTTCACCCTTTGCAGAGGGTACAAAAGATGCTGCCCTGGTCTCCATGGCCTGATCTATCCTTCTTCTGTGGCATGTCTGCTCTAGCACAGTTTCCCAGCTCTCCTGTGCTTCTCCTGAGCCTCCCCTCAGGCAGGATCATCTGAGAGTGTTGCAACATAAAAACACAGTTCTGTTCCTTCTACTCTCAGTGCTGTGCCATGTACCTCCTTTTGTTTCAGTTCTCTAGAACACAGAGGCAGCACCAAGGCTAATGGCCATCCCTGTGACCTGAGATAATAGAAGATGACACTTGAACTGCTCTCTGATGTATCCAGACCTTGATCAGTCAGCACCAAAAAGGGAAACTCTGCACAGTTGTGTGACACAGAAACTCAGCTGTGCACTCAGTCTGACCCATATTCTCAATACACTTGAAAACTGGAATTTGACAGGGATGCCTGCAAGGTTCCAAAGGGACCACGTGAATAATGCGTGGGAAAGGGGACACATTTATTCTCACAGGAGTCCCCACTTACGGTTATAACCCAGGACAAAGCCTCAGAGTATATCAGGCATCTCATGCCCTGGGTGTGCAGGTGGATGTGACCTGATTCTTGGAGGGGAAAGGTTGAGGTCTATCATCCTGTGCAAGATTTCAAGAGAATGCTCCTGATCCTTGTACTTGCTGAGCTGTGTAATGAGTCTGCCCATGAGTTCCCTGGTCTTCTGGGATGCCTTGGATCTCTGTCTAATGGATTCTCCATAGATAGCCTATATTTTCCAAGAGAAATACATGAAAAGGGTGATGGAACATGATCCCTTGACAGTGTAGCAGACAAATTAAGCAGACAGTAAGTCTGAGGTGCTTTATCAGTGATTTCCATGTTGATAGAACTATGGGTGGAACTCAGCTTCTAGGTAAATTCATGGTTCAGGCAAATGAATTTCTGGATGTTGATTTGTGTCCAGTTATACCAGTGGTCCTTCTGCAATTTCTGACCACTGGGATAACTGGAGCTCACATCTGGGGAGCTGTCAACATCAGCTTAGTCTCTTCTCATTTGCCTGTAGGACAGAATTCCCTGAGCTAGACCTGAAATGACAAAAACTATTCAGAAGGTTCTGTGAATAATTCTATCCTTCACCTTGGCATCGATGAACTTCATGGAAGTCTCATAAACATGTCAGGTCAGTTAAGTAATGCCCAAGGTACCTGTTCAGCTAGGCTATTCCTGATGAGACTCTGAAGGAGATGTCCAGTGGACCTAGCCTAATGATGGCTCTCAGGATAATGCACAAGCCTTGTGCAAGACAAAGTGCAAGACTTTGATTACTAAAAAGCACTATTACCTGACAGCAGGAAGTCAAAACTCAACCTCTATAAAATGCTTCTCAAGGTCATTAGAAGTTGACTCTGGAACAGGAGTCTTGAACTAGGGCTACCTGGTGCTCACTTCTGTGAGGATCCCATTTTCTTTCTCAGTCATGACCAACATTGATTCCCTCAGGGTCTCTCTCAAGGACACATTCCTACTAAGAACTCCAAGAGTCTAGACAAATGGTAATGTCCTTGGCTGAGTTATTCAGCATGTATCCACTTGTCTGCAAGGTGAAGTCAAATGAAGGATTCTGATCTATTGCCATTGTTCTCCAACATGTGTGTCAAGCACTAAATGCTCAAGCCACAAAATGAAAACACAACGTAGAGTGGAGGTAGCCACAGTCCAGGCCAGACACTTCTCTGTGTTGTCTAGTGGAAAGAAACCCACCCAGTACCCCGAGTTCACAAAGAATCACTTACGGTTCACATGGAGGAATGTGGTTGTTGTTGATACAATTTTTGCATGTCTATTGAAGGTTCGTAGGGTATAATAAGCTCTGTCCTTCTGGGTGATATTGTGGATAATCATGGATCCATTGCTGTACAGTGTCTCTCTATCACTGTGTACATGTAAGTCAGAGGCAAATGTATACAGTGCAATTCCTCGTTTCATATTTGTCCTGCCTTTAAACCAAGCAAAGGCTGTAAGATTCTCTGGCAGATTATGGACAAGGAAAAGAACATCTTCCCCTTCAACCACTTGTGGTGGCACTAATTCAATGGTGACTTCAGAAGTGGTAGACAGGTGCCAACAGGTTAAAAGGAGGCTATAGGGGAAAGAGAGGAAAAACCATCAATATTGAGTAACTGTGATCAGCACTTGGCTTAAGTGTTGGTCAGGGGTGTGTAGACCCTTCATAATGTAGGTGAGCAACATGACCTCCATTCCTTCAGAGTCTCTCACTGTTTGTCAACTCTACACAATTCTCTGCTCAGTTGTCTGCCTGGATTTTCCATGTATCATTCCCATTTTGGTAGAATATATTTCTGACTCCCTCTTCTAAAAGGTCCTCAGTTTTTGACTTTTATTTTCTGTTCCCTTTGTACAACAAATCACCTCCTCAATCATCTTCCAGATCCTCAGACTTCTGGTCCACTAGAATCAAGACTCTGTGAGGACAGGGATTAATCTGAGGATTTTGGAAGCTTCTGTTCCTGAAAAGTTGTAAATAGAATTAGTTCTAGTAGAAAAAGAAAAGGAAAGAGAAGGAAGGAAGCAAACAAGCAAGGAAGTGTGTCTCCATGGTTCATCTACATAGTTCCCAGGTTTGGAGATTAATGACAATAATTATACTCAATTGTAATTTAAGTGATTTTGCATTTACTTATGTATGCTAGATGTGTATTTCTGAAGGCAGGTGTCTCAGGGTGACCTGTGAAGCTCTATGCTGCAAATTTGTGTGGAGGAACATTCTCAGTGTAAGCATGTGCCTGCGCATGCCACAACATCTGTGTGGAGGGCAAAGACTCAACGCTTCTTATTCTCTTCATCTACCATGTGGGAACTGAGGATTGAGTTCAACTTGTCAGATCTCCACACACTAAGCCATATTGCCACCCACCCCTGTTTGACTTCTATTGGAGAGTCACTTCTCATGACTGAGAATATCAATCTTTAGAACACGGCAGACAGTTTATGTGGAATGTGGAGTACTTGCAGCATTTCTCCTAACTGCTGAGAGATTCTGACTGCTAAGTCTCTGTCCCTCACTGTACCTTAAAGACAAACAGAAACCTCAAGTCTCATCTTGTAGAGAACGACATATTCAGAGGCAGATGCTCACAGCTAACCATTAAACTGATCATGGGGTTCCCAACAGAGAAGACAGAGTGAAGACTGAAGGAGTAGAAAGGGTACAGGACCCCATGAGGAGAGCAACAATACCAACCAACCAGAGCCCCCAGGGTCTAAACCACCAGCCTGGGAGCGCTGAGGGAGGGATCCATGGTTCCAGCTATATATGCAAGGGAGCTATATATAAGTGGGAGAAGAGATCCTTGGTCCCATGAAGGCTGGACATCGTGGGGGGTGGTATTCGAGGGTGGGGAGGTGAGGTTCTGGGGAGGGTGGGTGTGGGTACACCATCATAGAGGCAGGAGGAGGGGGAAGGGATAGGGAGTTCCTGGGAGGGAGGGGGGAAAGGGGTAAGGGGAAAACACCTGAAATGTAAATAAAAGTTCCAATAAAAAAAAAAGAAGAAGAAGAAGAAGGCAACAACAACAACAAAAAAAAAAAGTCTCATCTCATGATCCTGTCCTCTTTAGGAAACTCCAGCACACCTCTGTGTTCCTCTCCACCCCTACAGTCAGAGTGGGCACTTTTACCTGTGAGAAGAACCCCCTGCCATGGGGCACACCCCTGGCGAAAAAGCAAAGGAAACACCTCCATCTCTCTTCTCACTGTGCTGTCTTGCCTCTGAGAAAAACAGCTTCACCTCCAACAGGACACCAGCCTCTCTTGTCCTTTTTCCTTCTGGGCTGAGTGTCCTCTCAGGCAGGAGCACTTCCAGAATATAAGAGGCTGTGGGGGGAGGGTCTGTGTCCACAGCACTGCTCCGTCCCTTCCACTCTGAGTCCTGCCCCGCATCCCTCTCAACTTCCCTTTATGTTTCTCCTCCAAGCAACAGATTGAGACAACAAGGCTGATAAGCATCCCCATCCCCTCAGAGAACAACAGCAGCTCATCACAGGGCAGACATCTGCTGTCACCTGTCCTTGAGTCTTAAACCATCAAAGACAGACACTCCATTCTGCCATAGAGACACAAAGAGCCAGCTGAGAACCCAGTCTTCCTTGTGTTCTAAGTGCTTTGGGGAGGTAGAATTTCTTTACTCCCTGCAGAGATGTCTGTGAAAGTTACAAAGGGATCAGCTGAGTGAGCCTAAGAATAAAGATAAATCCTTTATCACTAATGTCACCACTCAAGTTCCAGATCCAGAAGAGTGGGCAAGTAGCAGTTGTGTGAGGATTTTTATGTCCTTCTTGTTGGGAAGAGGTGACCTATGTGTCCTGGAAAGGACTATGGGCTCTTTCTTTCTATGGATAGTTTCAAGGCAACCTTCCAGCATTATGTGTTGGCTAAGCTGTGTGTGTGCTGGGTAGGCCCTTGTCATCTCTGGTCTTCCTAGGAAATATTTGCCCATTGTCTTGGTGAATGCCCAGTAATAATCTTGTCTTTCCCTATTAGAGATGCCAGAAGACAGAGAACGTTCAAGTTCCTAAGTTTGGAAAGGTATTCTCAGACACCAGAAGCAGAGAGTAAGTCATAGCAGAGTCTAGAGTGGGAGCTCCAGATTAGTACAGACAGGAATGAAAACCAGTCTCTAAGGCAAGATTATGGCTCAAGGAAACAATTTTCTGAGTGTTGGGTGTATGTCCTGATTTCACACCCTGGAAACCATAGAGAAAACTGCAGTCTCACTGTATAGGACTACATTAGGGGTGGTCAACAAGGCAAATGTGACCTCCCCTTGATCCCTTCAGCACAGGGGGGATGCAAGGCCTGTCATCCTGCTTACTCTGCTCTGAAGAACTCCTATTTCCATCTAATGTAAGGTGAGTCTAGACAGAGTTCCAGATTCTAGAAATCCCTACACTAAAATTGAAGTAATGTGCACCAGAGGATGAACATTCCTGTAGGAGACAATTCTTTTCAGACTCACAAAAGTAGAGAGTATCATAGGGGCTGCACATACACTTTCTGGCCCATTTCTGGTGTCTAAATCCTTCTTTCTCTTTGGTCACAGGGTCTGAGTGGATCTGCTCTTGAGTACAAAGAATACTGATTCAAACAAATGTGTCTGCTGCTATTCCCTACTCACTGTTCTAGATTTCTTTGTCTTGTGATTAAAAACCATCCTGAGCAAAAACGCTGAGGAGAGAGCCAAGTGGCCATTTCCTTTATGGATCTGGAGCATTTTGTAACACTGAAAGAAACCAAGGCAGAAAACATGCTGCTCATAGGCTCACTCACTGACTCATTACTTGGCTCAGGCTTAGCTAGCTCTCTTTTACAATCAAGGAAAATCTGCCTATGGATGGCACTCCACATAGTAGCCTGGGGTCTCTTACATCAATTAAGATATCCCTCATGTCCACAGCCCAACCCAATAATGAGTTACTTAGTTGAGACACTTCTCCCACACTGTAAATTTGGTGCTTAGCAATCTAACAGTCAATGCTAACTAGGATACTGTTTCAAACTGTCAAGTCCTCCTCCTCCACAGTGAAACTGCACAGGAATTTCACAGGAATTTCCTGTTTCCTGTTCTCCAACTCAGTGTCCTTCTCTGTTTGTTGTGGTCATCACATGTGCTGGTATCCACACAGCTGAACACTCAGATCCAGGGTACTGCTCAAGGACATTTACCCTGGGTATCACTTTTCTCATTTCCAAGATCCTGAGCTCAGAGACACTCTGACACTCTGATGTCCACCATAGATATTGTGAAGAGTAAGTGAAACAGCATCATCAAAACACTGGTTTCAACTTGACTTGTGACAGGCCTCCCAGGCAAGTTCATCACCTGCCTCTTCTGGCTCCATTTGAATCAGAGCAGAGGTCAATCATCAGCTAAGACAAGACAGGATCTGGGAGCATTTAGGATAAAGGAACACAAGCATGCTTCAAAGTTCTGGGTGGTCCTGAATCACAAAGAATGGAGATCACAAAAGCAAATGAAGGGGAGAGAAAGACAAGAGTCAGTGCCAGGAGAAAAGAAGATCTACTTAAATACAAGTAAAGTGTCTTAGGGTTTTACTGCTGTGAACAGACACCATGACCAAAGCAACTCTTATAAGGACAACATTTAATTGGGGATAGCTTACAGGTTCAGAGGTTCATTTCATTATCATCAAGGCGGGAACATGGCAGCATCCTGGCAGGTATGGTGTAGGAGATGCTAAGAAGGCTTATCTGAAGGCTTCTAGAAGAATACTAACTTCCAGAAAGCTGGGATGAGGGTCTTAAAGCCCACACCCAAGATGCCATGCCTACTCCAACAAGGCCACACATGCTTCAACCAGGCCACACCTTCTAATAATGCCACTCCCTGAGCTGAGCATATACAAATCATCACATAAAGTCTGTCTGCCTGGGAAGTTTCTCCCTCTTGGGAGAACCTCCCCAATTCACATTCCAAGACCAATCCAGGGTCTTCCAGGAGAAATCAAAGATGCAAAGAGAGAAGGAAGAGACAAAGACAGAATTTCATAGACGTACTGGGATTTGTTTATGTTCATAGACACAGACTGGAAACTAATTTCTGTATTTATCCATAAAATGAAGCCTCACCCTAAAGCTCAACTCTTATATTTAAATAATACACTTACCAAGACCTGTAATTTTCTTCACTGTGGTCTGATAGAGGTACATAAGTTTTTAAAGTGCCCAAGCAATGACTAGTCCAACTTGAGACCCATGCTGTAAGAGGGAATCCACCCACTGACACTGTACACATGGCCAGGAGTCAGAGGTTGGATAGCCTAGAGACCCACAATAGAACCAAACATGCATGGCAAAAAACACTCATGAACTGATTCCTAATGATATTCTGCTATATTCTTTGATTGACGTCAGAGAAGCTTAACCTAGCATTTGATGGAAACAGATGCAGAAACTTACGATCAAACATTGGGTGGAGTTTGGATAATCCTACCAAAAAGGGGGAGGAAGGATTGTAGGAGCCAGAGGAGTCAAGGACAACACAAGAAAATTCACATATTCAATCAGTCTGAGCCCATTCATGCTTATAGTGCCTATAATGAGTCTGCAGGGAATGACCTAGGCCTTCTACACATATGTTACAATTGTGTAACTTGGTCTTCTTGTGGAACTCCTAACAGTGGTAGCAAGAGCTGACTCTGACTCTGTTGCCAGACTTTGGAATTCTTTCCACCTACTAGGTTGCCCTGTCTATCTAACCTTAATGGAAGAAGTGGTACCTACTTACTGCAATTTGATATGCCATACCTGATTGATATCCATTGAGTTGACTCTTTTCTAAAGAGAAATGGAAAAGGTGTGGATGGCAGGGGAGAAGGGAGTAGGGACTGAGAGGAGAGGACAAAGGGAAAGTGGCAGTTGGGATGTAAAATTAATCAATTAATAATTGATAATTGAATTATTGTTAATTCAATTATAAATAATTTTAAAAGAAGGTAGAAAGAACTCCCATGCTTCTGGATCAGTAGGATTAATATAGTAAAATATAATCATTCTATCTAAAGCAATCTACAGATTAAAACATCAACGTTCCAAGATCTTGAGGAACAATTCTGAGCTTCATTTGGGAGAGAGTAAAAACAAACAGGAGAGCTGAAACACTTCAGAACAATAAAGGAACTTCTGGTGTTATCACCATTCCTGATTTCAAACTATACCAAGTAATTATAGTAATGAAAATAGCATAGTGTTGGCATTAAAACAAATACATTAATCAAGGGGATAAAATGAAGACTGGGACATAAATCTACACACATATGAAAACTAAAGAATAAAGAAGCTAGAAAGACACACTGGAAAACTGAAACATCATCAATAAATAATGTAGCTCAAATTGGATCTCTGCATGTAGAAGAGTACAAACAGAGCCATATTTATCTCCCTGCACAAAACTAGAGTCCAAGTGAATCAAAGACCTCAACATAAAACCAGATACACTAGACCTATTAAAATAGAAAGTGGGGAATAGCATTGAATGCTTTGGCATAAGTTTCTGAACAGAATACCAATAAGACAGGCATTAGGATCAACTATGAATAAACAGGACCTTGGAAAACTGAGAAGATTCTACATAGAAAAGGACACTATGGATGAGACAAAGCAGATGTCTAATGATTGAGAAAATACTCCTTTTTATTAATTGATTATTTTATTTATTTACATATCAAATTTTGCCCTCCTTCCCAGTCTCCCCTCCACAAAGATCCCTCCCATCCCCTCGACTCTTTGCCTCTAAGAGGATGCTCCTCTATCCACCCACCCACTCCCACCTCAGCCATCTAGCATCCCTCTACACTGGGGTAACAAGCCTCAACAGGATCAACTGCCTCCCCTCCCACTGATACCAGATAAGGACAATCCTCTGCTACATATAACAGGAGCCATGGACCCACCCATGTATATTCTTTGGTTGGTGATTTAGTCCCTGCAAGCTCTGAGGGGTCTGTTTGGTTGATATTTTTATTCTTCCTATGGAGTCATAATCCCCTTCAGCTCCTTCAGTTCCTTTCCTAACTCTTCTATTAGGATCCCTGGGCTTAGTCTTATGATTGTCTATGACTTGTCTTATGATTTGTCTTAGTCAGGTGCTGACAAAGGACAGCCATACTAGGCTCCTGTCTGAGAGCACTTATTGGCATCAGCAATAGTGTCTGGGTTTGGTGTCTCCAGATGGGAAGGATCCCAAGGTGGGACAGCCTCTGGATGGCCTTTCCTTCAGTCTGTGCTCCATTTTAGTCCCTGTGTTTCCTTAAGACAGGAACAATTCTGGGTTAAAATTTTTTAGATGGGTGGGTCGTCCCATCCCTCAACTGGGATTCATGCCTATCTACTGAAGGTTGTCTCTTCAGGTTCTATCTCCCCTCTGTTGGGTATTTTGGCTAATGTCATCCCTATTAGGTCCTGGGAGCCTCTCACTTTCCTGATGTCTGGGACTTTCTAGTGGTCTGTACCTGTTCCCCAACGTCCCACTGCTACATATTTCTACTCATTCCCCTGGCCCTCTGAACTTCCCTCCTATCTCTTCCCATACCTGATCCTGAACCCCTTTTTTCTCTCTCCCTCCCTTCTCCCTCCAGGTCCCTCCCTCCTCTACCACCTGTGATTATTTCATTCCTCCTTCTAAGTAGGACTGAACACACACACTTTGGTCTTCCTTCTTATTAAGCTTCATATGTTCTGTGAGTTGTATTATAAGTATTCTGAGTTTTGGGGCTAATATTCACTTATCAATAAGTACATATTACATGTGTCCTTTGGGGTCTGGGTTATGTCAATCAGGATGATATTTTCCAGTTCAATACATTTGCCTGCAAAATTCATGAAGTCATATTTTTAATAGCTGAGTAGTACTCCACTGCATAAATATACCACATTTTCTGTGTCCATTCTTCCATTAAAGGATAGCTCAGTTGTTCCCAACTTCTGGCTATTATAAATGAGGCTGCTATGAACAAAGTGAAGCACATGTTCTTGTTATACAGTGGAGTATCTTTTGGGTATATGCCCAGTTGTGGCATAGCTGAGTCTTAACAACTCTACATCTGATTCAGAACTAATGTCCAAAACATAAAGAACTCAATAAGCTAGTTATCAAAAAATCAAATAATCTAATTAATAATTGGGATCCAGATTTAAACAGAGAATTCTCAATAGAGAAATTACAAATGGCTGAGAAACAGTTAAAGAAATACTCAATATACTTACCCAACAGGAAAATGCAAATCAACACAACTGCCATCACATACCTGTCAGAAACACTAAGATCAATAATACAAGTGACAGTTCATGCTGGCAAGGATGTGGAAGAAAATAGGACTTTTCCTGCTGGTGGGAGTGCAAACTCATACAGCAACTATGGAAATCAATCAGGCAGTTATTCAGAAAGTTAGAAATCAATCTACGCCAGGCGGTGGTGGCGCACGCCTTTAATCCCAGCACTTGGGAGCCAGAGGCAGGCGGATTTCTGAGTTCGAGGCCAGCCTGGTCTACAGAGTGAGTTCCAGGACAGCCAGGGCTACACAGAGAAACCCTGTCTCGAAAAAAAAAAAACAAAAAAAAAAGAAATCAATCTACTTCAAGATCTAGTAATGTTATTCTTGGGCATATAGCTAAAGAAAACTTCATTCTACCACAAGGGTGTTTATTTATTTAATCACAACCCTTGTGACTTCATTCATGATAACCAGAAACTAGAAACAATCTAGATGTCTCTCAACAGAAAAAAATGGATTTAAAAAAATGTAATACATTTATACAGTGGAGTATTATTCAGTGGTTAATTTTTAAAATGACATCATGAAATGTGCAAGCAAATGGATAGAACTAGAAAAATATTTTGAGTGAAGAAGATCAGAACAGAAAGATAAATATGGTATATATTATCTTATAAGCAGATACCAGCCATTAAGTAAATGATAAGCTACAATCCATAAACCAAGAGAGGATAGGTAAAGAGGAAAGGTAAAAGGCTAAACACATGGATCTCCATGAGAGAAAGAAATAGAATAGTTCACCAAGGAAACTGATGCTTAAGTGGAGATGGGAATTGGGTAGATGTTACACCAGTTTTAAAAGTAGATATTTCTTGTTGATCTCTGGCTAGCTCTCACATAAATGAAACAGAGACTATAATACATTTTTATACTATTTATGGCATAATATCTGGAAAATTATTAATCTATTCTAATCTTCTAAGCTAATCTGGCCACCTCCCAGCAAAACTCCCTGTGATGCTTTCACTTTAGTACTGACTTGACTCTCTCTGCTCTAGGTGTTTTTCCATGGAAACTTTAGTACCCTCAACATATTCTCTCTCTCTCTCTCTCTCTCTCTCTCTCTCTCTCTCTCTCTCTGTCTCTCTCTGTCTGTCTCTCTCTCTGTCTCTCTCTGTCTCCATCCCTAGGCAGACAAATGTCTAGCTTTAATGGACAAAAAATAAAATAAAATGGGACTCATGTTTCCACAAACTTGAGACAGTGCATTAAAATGGCACGTACAGATTGCAACCAGATATGAGAAAAGATAAATCACCACTTAAATAAAACAAAAATAATCTTTACATGATGCACAATAGCATTATGCCTAGAGATGGAGAGGAGGAAGATAGGGTTGAGAGAGAAATTCAGGAAGAAACAAAATTGAGGGGCATTTGGGGGATAATATGAAAACCAAGTGCAGTAGAAACTTCATAAAATACATGAAGGTGATCCAAGTGAGGTCTCATAACAATGATAGATAAGGAGTCTCAAGCTCCCATCTCTTGTCTCCAAACAAGGCTTCTCGTTACAGGTCTAAATTGCATTCAGTTGGGTTGTAGGCCAAGTGAGTCACATGGAAATACGCAAACCTTATAATGATACTGTGACAAAGGGCTGCTCTCGACCTCTAGACATAGTTATTAATTTAACAGGCTGGCAAGCCAAGAACAGGTAAGATCCTACACAGAGCCTTACCAACCTAAGACAGAAGTGCATTGCTTTTGATAATGCATATTCCATGATGGGTAAGGAAGGCATTCTTGTCAGATCGAAGTAAGACAGGCTCAATCTTGTTTATGAAACACAAAAGGGGGAGATGTGGAGAGCTTTTGGGGCTGCTTGGCAGCAGTCTGACATTGACCAAGGATAAGGAAATTGGCTTCAGGCAGGAATCTGACATTAGTCTAGAACAAAGAAGTAATTTCAGACAGAAATCTAAATATTAGAGTAGAACAAGGAATTAGGCTTCAGACATGAAAATGACTTTGGGCTAGTACAGGGAAGTTGGCTCAGATATTTTGGGCATCCTGATAAGCCCTAAGAAACAGTGATCACAGGAGTGTTCACAGAATTTTGTTTATTGCCTTGCTTGTTCTTTAACTATTGGTGTTTATTGCCTTGCTTGTTCCTTTTGAATCTATTGTATTACTAGTTCCTCAACCTAGAACTGACCTTAATACTTGCATGTAATTAAAATTGTATAAAAGCATAAAAGAGGAGAGGGATGGAATAGGAGTTTTCTAGGGAGAGGAAATGGGGAAAGGGAATGACATCTAAAATGTAAATAAATAAAATATCCAATTTTTAAAAAGAAGAAAAAAGAAAAAAGAAGTAGGCTTCGGGCATGAAAATGACTTTGGGTTAGGACGGGGAAGTAGGCACAGATATTTTGGTCATCCTGGTAAGCCCTTAGAAACAAATACTCAAGGGAGCAAATATGAATACAAAGTGCAGGACAGAAACTGGAGGAGGGGCCGTCTGCAGATCATTCCACCGGGGTATCCATCCAATGTGCAGTCACCAAAGGTAGACGTTGATGTGGATGTCAGGAAGTATATGCTGACAGGAGCCTAATTGATATAGCTGTCTCCTTACAGGTCTGCAAGAGTCTGACATATTCAGAGGCAGATGCTCACAGCTAACCATTAAACTGATCATGGGGTTCCCAATAGAGGAGTTAGAATGAATACTGAAGGAGTTAAAAGGATTCGCGACCCCATGAGGAGAACAACAATACCAACCAACCAGAGCCCCCAGGGTCTAAATCACCAGCCTGGGAGCACTTAGAGAGGGACCCATGGCTCTAGCTATATATGCAAAGGAGCTATATATAAATGGGAGAAGAGATCCTTGGTCCCATGAAGGCTGGACATCAGGGGGGGTATTTGAGGGTGGGGAGGTGAGGTACAGGGTGGGTAGGTGGGGGTACACCATCATAGAAGCAAGAGGAGGGGAGAAGGGATAAGGAGTTCCTGGGAGGGAGGGGGGAAATGGGGTAAGGGGAGAACATCTGAAATGTAAATAAAATTTCCAATAAAAAAAAAAAAAAAAAAAAACAGTGATCACAATAGTGATCACTGGACTTTGTTTATTGTCTTGCTTGTTCTTTGACTATTTGTATTTATTGTCTTGCTTGTTCCTTGACTATTTGCATCTACTGTACTGCTAATTCCTCAACCTAGAACTAACCTTAATACTTGCATGTAAGTAAAATGCTATAAAAACAGATTGGGAAAAAATAAAAATAAAAAAGAACTGCTCTCACAAATGGATAGTAGGACCCAAGGACAATATACACATAACTCTTTGGACATGGAGAAGTCATGTTGATACATATGTAGAGCTTCCACCCCTAAGTTTTAATCTTTTGGTACTGGAAGTTACTCTGAAAGATACAGAAAAGGAAATATGCACACTAACCTACTCACAAAACCTTTGATCTATAATCTGTCCTGCCTACAAAATATGATAGGGCAATTGTGGCACAGAACTTGTGGAAGTAACCAGCCAATGTCTGGTTTGACTTAAGTACCATTCCTTAAAAATGAACCTTTGCAGGACACTGCTTGTATAACCAGGAATCAGAGACTTAAAAAAGACTTAAGGCAAAACCAACAACAAATAAGAGAATAAATAAATAAATAAACAAATAAATAAATAAATAAATAAATAAATAAAACGATTCCTGATGATATTCTTTTTTTTTTAATTGGAAATTTTATTTACATTTCAGATATTCTCCCCTTACCCCATTTCCCCCCTCCCTCCCAGGAACTCACTATCCCTTCCCCCCTCCTCCTGCCTCCACGTTGGTGTACCCCCACCCACCCTCCTCCGTACCTCACCTTCCCACCCTCGAATATCCCTCCCCCAACGATGCCCAGCCTTCATGGGACCAAGGATCTCTTCTCCCACTTATATATAGCTCCCTTGCATATATAGCTGGAGCCATGGGTCCCTCCCTAAGCTCTCCCAGGCTGGTGGTTTAGACCCTGGGGGCTCTGGTTGGTTGGTATTGTTGCTTTCTTCATGGTGTCACGAATCCTTTCAACTCCTCAGCCTTCACTCTATCTTCTCCATTGGGAACCCCATGATCAGTTTGATGGTTAGCTGTGAGAATCTGCCTCTGAGTATGTCAGACTCTTGCAGACTTCTAAGGAGACAGCTATATCAGGCTCCTGTCAGTATGTACATCCTGACATCTATGTCAACGTCTACCTTTGGTGACTGCACATAGGATGGATATCCAGGTGGAATGGTCTGTAGACGGCCCCTCCTTCAGTTTCGGTCCTGCACTGTGTCTCCATATTTGCTCCCTTGAGTATTTTGTTACTCCTTCTAAGAAGGACTGAAGCCCCCCCTACTTGGTCGTCATTCTTCATGAGCTTTATGTGGTCTGTGAATTGAATCTTGGGTATTTCAAGCTTCTGGGCTAAAATCCAATAATCAGTGAGTGAATACCATGTATGTTCTTTTGTGATTGGGTTACTTCACTCGGGATGATATTTTCTAGTTCCATCCATTTATATAAGAATTTATCGAATTCATTGTTTTTAATAGCTGAGTAATATTCCATTGTATAAATGTACCACATTTATTTATCCATTCCTCTGTTGAAGGGCATCTGGGTTCTTTCCAGTTTCTGGCTATTATAAATAAAGCTGCTATGAACATAGTGGAGCATATGTCCTTGTTATGTGTTAGAGCATCTTCTGGGTATATGCCCAGGAGTGGTATAGCTGGGTCCTCAGGTAGTGATATGTCCAATTTTCTGAGGAACCGCCAGACTGTTTTCCATAGTGGTTGCACCATCTTGCAATCCCACCAACAATGGAGGGGTGCTCCTCTTTCTCCACATCCTTGCCAGCATCTGCTATCACCTGAGTTTTTTATTTTAGCCATTCTGACTGGTGTGAGGTGGAATCTCAGGGTTGTTTTGATTTGCATTTCCCTGATTTTCCCTGATAACCAAGGATGCTGAACATTTCTTTAGGTGCTTCTCGGCCATTCGCATTTCCTCAGTTGAGAATTCTTTGTTTAGCTCCATACTCCATTTTTTAATAGGGTTATTTGGTTGTCTAGAGTCTAATTTCTTGACTTCTTTGTATATATTGGATATTAGTCCTCTATCAGATGTGGGATTGGTAAAGATCTTTTCCCAATCTGTTGGTTGCCGTTTTGTCCTATTGACAGTGTCCTTTGCCTTACAGAAACTTTGCAATTTTATTAAGTCCCATTTGTCAATTCTTAATCTTAGAGCATAGGCCATTGGTGTTCTGTTCAGGAACTTTTCCCCTCTGCCTAGGTATTCGAGGGTCTTCCCACCTTCTCTTCTATTAGTTTCCTGATGATATTCTATTCATAGATACTTGTAGTAATAATTATTAAAACTGCCAAATTTGTTGCTGTAAGATCTCCTACCCGAAGGAAACCAGTAAAGGAAAACACAACTCAATGATTAGGGTATAAATTGCAAGCTTAGATTGGGCAGATTTGCCACTACACTACTCTATTCCCCAGCTATGAGATCCCTCATAACTTGCAGTTTATATAGGTGGCATGCTTGTCCTTCCACCTCCAGCTCCTCCATCGTCGGCTTCCTACTCATTCACCTTCCTTCGTCAACTTCCTTCTCCTCTACCTTTTATGTCGAATTCCTCTCACTCTCTCCTCCCCTAAGACTTTTTCCGGCCTCCCCTTCTTCTGCCCAATCTCTGGCTCTAGCCTTTATTTTACAGGTTTTAATTGGACTGAAGGTTTACAAGACGTCATCTGTGAACAGATTCTGTGTACAGATTCAATCATCCTCTGCAGCCCCTCCTAGGAAAGTGAAACTAGGATCAAAATACAAGGCTGGGGCTATCCACTGGGAACTAGGATCAAAATATAAGGCTGAGGCTATCCACAACAGATACTATACTCTAACAGATCATTTTCTTATCCTGTCACCATCAAAGAGGCTTTCTCTGGAACCAGATGGGAACAGAACAGATTCAGAGACCTACAGTCAGACATTATGCAAAGAGAGAGACTAAACTGGATGTCTTCATCAAATCTGTCCCTTCAGAGCTTGGGGAACCCTTCAGGAGAAGAGGCAACAAGAGTGTAAGGGCCAGAGGGAATGGAGGAAACCAGAACAAAACCCTCTGAATCAACTAAGCAAGGTACATATGAACTCACAGAGGAGAGAATCAGCATGCACAGAGCCTACGGAAGTCTCCACCAGGTCCTCTGTGTATTATAGATATTAACTTACTTTATTTTAGTTAGTTAGTTAGGTTAGGTAGGTAGGTAGGTAGGTAAGTAGCTAGTTAGTTTATTGTTATTGGATTCCTAACTATAAGAAAAGTGTGTCTCTGACTCCTGTGTCTGCTCTTGGGAAATTTTTTTCTCCTGTTGGGTTGCAGTGTCCAACTTCAATATGATAGATTTTCTTTCATCTTATTATATTTTATTTTTGTCATGTTTTGTTGTTGTCTCTTAGAGGACTATTCTTTGCTAAAGAGAGACAGAAAGGGAGTAGATCTATAGGGGAGGGGATGTGGGGAGAAACTGCAAAGAGTTGAAGGAGGTCAAACTATAACAGGATTGAAGTGGGAATTTCTGGTTTTATTGGAGACTGTTGTGTCATGTGATGTTTTACTGGAAGTTGTCTTATAAGAGGATATTTTGTTGAAGTAGACATGTGTGAGGTTGCTTTGCTGAAAATAGACACATGATGTTTTTCTGGCAGCTGTCTGGTGAAAGGGCATGTGATGTTTTGCTGGAAAAGACAATTGAGAGGACATGTGATGTTTTGAAAGAGCATAAGTACAACCCAACAGACAGTGGACAACACTCTTTCATTGGTTCTCCTTACAATACTTAGCTGTTCTTTGTTGGACTTCACTGATGATACTCTTGCATTGGTTCACCTTGCTTTCTTCACTGATATTCACTTGTCATGATTTCATAGAGAGAAACTCATCAAATAAATTTTGGTGGTATTCTGAATGCTTCTTGCTACATCCATGAACTCATGCCAATCATAGAGTCTCATGGTTTCTTCTGCATAGTGATACTGCTACTGATTTGTGTTTGGTGTTTCCTGAGTGGACTGGAATGCCACTGCTGATTCATGTTTGGTGCTTTGCTAGTAGACTGGAATGCTAACAACAAAGATTGGAATCACCCCCAAAGAACTACTTCTAAACAGGTCCATATTCCCATTGTCCTATTAACCATCATCCAACTCCACCTTTGTTATTGGGCTATAAGGGAGGTTTATTAACAATAGCCAGACAGGAACCCCAGTGGAGTGATAGGGACACCAACCCACCCACAAAACTTTCAATCCAAAATTTATCCTGTCTACAAGAAATTTAGGGATGGGGATGGAGCAGAGACTGAAGGAATGACCAACCAAAAACTAGCCCAACTTGAAACCCATCCCATGGGGGAACACCAGTCCCTGACACTATTAATAATACTGTTATGCTTGCAGACAGGACTCCAGCATGGCTGGCCTCTGAGAGGCTTCACCCAGCATCTGACTCAAACAGATGCAGAGACCCATAGGAAAACAGTAGATGAAGCTTGAGGACTCTTATGGAAGAGTTGGGGGATGAGTTGCAGGCCCTGATGGGGATAGGAACTCCACAAAAAGACCAACAGAACTGACTAATCTGGTCACTGGAGGCTCTCAGAGACTGAACTACCAACCAAAGAACATACACGGGCTGAACCTAGCCCTTAACCTCTGCACATATGTAGCAGATATCCAGCTTGATCTTCATGTGGGTCCCAAATAACTGGAGTGGAGGCTATCCCAAAAGCTGTGACCTGTCTGTGAGATATGTTCTTGTAACTGGGCTGCCTTGTCTGTCCTCAAGGAAGAGGATTCACCTAACCTAGCAGAGACTTGAAGTGCCAGGGTGGGGAATACACAAGAGGCCCCACCCTCTCAGAGAAGAAGGGGAGTGGAGGATGGTAGGAAGTATTATGAGAAGGGTTACAGAAAGGGCACAGTGGGCAGGATGTAAAGTGAATATATACTTTTAAAAGAATAAAACCAAGTGCTACTTAAAAGAATAACACTTATAAAAGTAGGTTTTGAAAAATCAAAGCCTACAGGTGGCTCCCAACATTGGGCATCATTTCACAGAAGTTATAATCGGGTTCTTCCTCCCAGCCCAATGCTCCTAGAAGTAAGATTCAGACTCAAAATATATTTACAAATGCTTTGGCCATATACCTAGGCTCTTCTCTGACTAGATCTAACTTAAAATATTCCATTTATTTTAACCTATATTTTGCCACATAGCTTGTTACCTGTGATATGCATCTGCCTCCTCTCATTCTCACATGTGGATCTCTCATGCTTTATCCCAGAATCCTTTCTGACTCCTGGATGTCCCACCTCTATTAACTGCCTAGGCCATAGGCCATGGAGTTTTTAATTGACAGGTGATGCATCCATATAATACACAAATGTTCTCTCTACAAAGAAAATGGATACATTGTGAAAAGAATCTATTTTTAGAGGCCAGCCTGCCACCATGCCACATGGTGTGGCTGTAGACACCCAGAGGCCCACACACAGCTATACCACATGGTGCAGGTGGAGGAAAACACTCAGAGGCAGTAGAAGGAAGCCAGCGGGAAAAGGAAGCCAACAACGGAGGAGCCAGAGCTGGACAACCATGAGGCCTCGATAAACCACAAGTTATAAGGGATCTCATAGCCGGGGATCAGAGTAGTGTAGTGATAAAGCTGCCCAATCCAGGCATGCAATTTATACCATAATTATTGAGTTGTGTTTTCCTCTACTGGTTTCCTTCGGTAGGAGATCCTATGGCGGCAAATTTGGCCGATTAAATAATAACTTCTGCCTTTGGCCTGCGGCAGGCCCGTTGCTGGTCTGCTCCTGTGGAAACACCAGATCCTGAGACATCCTAGGGGACCCACGGCACATAGAGCAGAGGGTAAGTCACCTTGCCCACTAGCCCAAAACCCAGAGTGACAACCGGGAGCCAGGTGGGTTTAAGGGAAATAGCAGCACCCAAAGCCAGCCCCTCCAGACTATAACTTCCCGTGCGCCCGGACCCTGGTCCTTTGGCCTGGGGCGGGCCCGTTGCTGGTCTGCTCCTGTGGAAACACAGGATCCTGAGACATCCTAGGGGACCCACTGCACACAGAGCACAGGTCCCTCAGCTGGTCTGCTCTGGTGGAAACACCTGATCCTGAGACAACCTAGAGGACATACTGCATCCAGTGCAGAGGACACTTAGCTGGTCTGCGCCTGTGGAAACATCGAATCCTGAGACATCCTAGAAGACCTATTGCATCCAGAGCAGAAGGAGCTTAGGATCACAGGAACACAGAGACATCTGGAATCCGAGGAGATCTGACACAAGCAAGATAACTGGAAAGACAGACTCCAGTCAGACACAGTGAGCACAGGTAACACTAGAGTCAACCAGATGGCGAAAGGCAAGCGAAAGAACACAAGCAACAGAAACCAAAGTTACCTGACATCATCAGAACCCAGTTCTCCCACCATAGCAAGCCCTGGATACTCCATCACACAGGAAAAACAGGACTCAGAATTAAAATCACTTCTCATGATGATGATGGAGGATTTTAAGAAGGACATAAGTAACTCCCTTAAAGTAATACAGGAGAACACAGGTAAACAGGTAGAAGCCCTCAAAGAGGAAACACAAAAATCCTTGAAAGAATTGAAAGAGAACACGGGTAAACAGGTAGAAGCCCTTAAAGAGGAAACACAAAAATCCTTTAAAGAATTTCAAGAAAACACAACAAAACAGGTGAAGGAATTGAACAAAACCATCCAGGATCTAAAACTGGAAATAGAAACAATAAAGAAATCTCAAAGGGAGACTACTGTGGAGATAGAAAACATAGGAAAGAGATCAGGAGTCATAGATGCAAGCATCACCAACAGAATACAAGAGATAGAAGAGAGAATCTCATGCACGGAAGATACCATGGAAAACCTCGACACAACAGTCAAAGAAAATGCAAAATGCAAAAAGCTCCTAACACAGAACATTCAGGAAATCCAAGATGCAATGAGAAGACCAAACCTAAGGATAATAGGTATAGATGAGAGTGAAGATTCCCAATCTAAAGGGCCAGTAAATATCTTCAACAAAATTATAGAGGAAAATTTCCCCAACCTAAAGTACAAGACACCCATAAACATACAAGAAGCCTACAGAACACCAAACAGACTAGACCAGAAAAGAAATACCTCCCGTCACATAATAATCAAAACACCAAATGCACAAAACAAAGAAAAAATACTAAAAGCAGTAAGGGAAAAAGGTCAAGTAACATATAAAGGCAGACCTATAAGAATTACAGCAGACTTTTCACCAGAGACTATAAAAGCCAGAAGATCCTGGTCTGATATCATACAGACCCTAAGGGAACACAACTGCCAGCCCAGACTGCTATACCCAGCAAAACTCTCAATCACTATAGATGGAGAAACCAAGATATTCCATGACAAAACCAAATTTGCACAATATCTTCCCACAAACCCAGCACTTCAAAGGATAATTGATGGAAAACGCCAACACAAGGAAGGAAACTACAACCTAGAAGAAACATGGAGTAATCGTCCAACAACCTCCCAAAAAAAAAAAAAAAAGGTAGCTACACAAACATAATTCCACCTCTAATAACAAAAATAACAGGAAGCAACAATCATTTTTCCTTAATATCCCTTAACATCAATGGACTCAATTCTCCAATAAAAAGACGTAGACTATCAGACTGGATACATAAACAGGACCCAGAATTTTGTTGCATACAAGAAACGCACCTCAGTGACAAAGACAGACATTACCTCAGAGTAAAAGGCTGGAAAACAATTTTCCAAGCAAATGGTCCCAAGAAACAAGCTGGAGTAGCCATTCTAATATCAAATAAAATCGACTTTCAACCAAAAGTAATCAAAAAAGATAAGGAAGGACACTTCATACTCATCAAAGGAAAAATCTACCAAGATGAACTCTCAATTCTGAACATTTACGCTCCAAATGCAAGGGCACCTACATACATAAAAGAAACTTTACTAAAGCTCAAAGCACACATTGCACCTCACACAATAATAGTGGGGGATTTTAACACCCCGCTCTCTCCAATGGACAGATCGTGGAAACAGAAACTAAACAAAGACACACTGAAATTAACAGAAGTTATGGACCAAATGGATTTAACAGATATCTATAGAACATTTCATCCTAAAGTTAAAGAATACACCTTTTTCTCAGCACCTCATGGTACCTTCTCCAAAATAGACCATATAATTGGTCACAAAACAGTCCTCAACAGATACAAAAAGATTGAAATAATCCCCTGCATCCTATCAGATCACCACGGACTAAGGCTGGTCTTTAATAATGACAGAACCAAGGGAAAACCCACATCCATGTGGAAACTGAACAATGTTCTACTCAATGATGACTTTGTCAAGGAAGAAATAAAGAAAGAAATTAAAGACTTTCTAGAATTTAATGAAAATGAGGAAACATCATACCAGAACTTGTGGGACTCCATGAAAGCAGTGCTAAGAGGAAAACTCATAGCTCTAAATGCCTACAAAAAGAAATTGGAGAGAGCACACATTAACAACTTGACAGCACACCTGAAAGCTCTAGAACAAAAAGAAGCAAATATACCCAAGAGGAGTAGGCGTCAGGAAATAATCAAACTCAGGGCTGAAATCAACCAAGTAGAAACAGAAAGAACTATACAAAATATCAACAAAACCAAGAGTTGTTTTTTTGAGAAAATCAACAAGATCGATAAACCCTTAGCCAGATTAACCAGAGGGCACAGAGACAGTACCCAAATTAATAAAATCAGATCTGAAAAGGGAGACATAACAACAGAAACTGAGGAAATCCAAAAAATTATCAGATCCTACTACAAAGGCCTATACTCAACAAAACTGGAAAATCTGGATGAAATGGACAATTTTCTAGACAGATACCAGGTACCAAAGTTAAATGAGGAGCAAATAAACCATCTAAACAGTCCCATAACCCCTAAAGAAATAGCAGCAGTCATTAAAAGTCTCCCCACCAAAAAAAGCCCAGGACCAGATGGTTTTAGTGGAGAATTCTATCAGACCTTCAAGGAAGACCTAATACCAATTCTCTTCAAACTATTCCACAAAATAGAAACGGAAGGAACACTACCCAATTCGTTCTATGAAGCTACAATCACACTCATACCTAAACCTCACAAAGACCCAACAAAGAAAGAGAACTTCAGACCAATCTCTCTTATGAATATTGATGCAAAAATACTCAATAAAATTCTAGCAAACCGAATCCAAGAACACATCAAAACAATCATTCATCAGGATCAAGTGGGCTTTATCCCAGGAATGCAGGGATGGTTCAATATTCGGAAATCCATCAATGTAATCCACTATATAAACAAACTCAAAGAAAAAAACCACATGATCATCTCATTAGATGCTGAGAAAGCATTTGACAAAATCCAACATCCCTTCATGATAAAAGTCTTGGAAAGATCAGGAATTCAAGGCCCATACCTAAACATAGTAAAAGCAATATACAGCAAACCAGTAGCCAACATCAAACTAAATGGAGAGAAACTTGAAGCATTCCCACTAAGATCAGGGACTAGACAAGGCTGCCCACTCTCTCCCTACCTATTCAATATAGTACTGGAAGTCCTAGCCAGAGCAATTAGACAACAAAAAGAAGTCAAAGGAATACAAATAGGAAAGGAAGAAGTCAAAATATCACTATTTGCAGATGATATGATAGTATACTTAAGTGACCCCAAAAACTCCACCAGAGAACTCCTAAACCTGATAAACGACTTCAGCAAGGTGGCAGGTTATAAAATCAACTCGAACAAATCAGTAGCCTTCCTCTACATGAAAGATAAACAGGCTGAAAAAGAAATTAGGGAAATGACACCCTTCACAATAGTCACAAATAATATAAAATACCTCGGGGTGAATCTAACCAAGCAAGTGAAAGATCTGTATGACAAGAACTTCAAGTCTCTGAAGAAAGAAATTGAAGAAGATCTCAGGAAATGGAAAGATCTCCCATGCTCATGGATTGGCAGGATTAATATAGTAAAAATGGCCATCTTGCCAAAAGCAATCTAGAGATTCAATGCAATCCCCATTAAAATACCAACTCAATTCTTTACAGAACTTGAAAGAGAAATTCTGAAATTTATTTGGAACAACAAAAAACCCAGGATAGCGAAAACCATCCTCAACAATAAAAGAACTTCTGGAGGAATCGCCATCCCTGACATCAAGCTGTACTACAAAGCAATAGTGATAAAAACGGCCTGGTATTGGTACAGAGACAGGCAGGAAGATCAGTGGAATAGAGTTGAAGACCCAGAAATGAACCCACAAACTATGGTCATTTAATCTTTGACAAAGGAGCTAAAACTATCCAGTGGAACAAGGACAGCATTTTCAACAAATGGTGCTGGTTCAACTGGAGGACAACATGCAGAAGAATGCAAATCGATCCTTTCCTATCTCCTCGTACAAAGCTCAAGTCCAAGTGGATAAAGGACCTTCACATAAAACCAGACACACTGAAACTAATAGAAGAGAAAGTGGGAAGACCCTCGAATACCTAGGCACAGGGAAAAGTTCCTGAATAGAACACCAATGGCCTATGCTCTAAGATCAAGAATTGACAAATGGGACTTCATAAAATTGCAAAGTTTCTGTAAGGCAAAGGACACTGTCAATAGGACAAAACGGCAACCAACAGATTGGGAAAAGATCTTTACCAATCCCACATCCGATAGAGGACTAATATCCAATATATACAAAGAACTCAAGAAATTAGACTCTAGACAACCAAATAACCCTATTAAAAAATGGAGTAAGGAGCTAAACAAAGAATTCTCAATTGAGGAAATCCGAATGGCCGAGAAGCACCTAAAGAAATGTTCAGCATCCTTGGTCATCAGGGAAATGCAAATCAAAACAACCCTGAGATTCCACTTCACACCAGTCAGAATGGCTAAAATAAAAAACTCAGGTGATAGCAGATGCTGGCGAGGATGTGGAGAAAGAGGAACACTCCTCCATTGTTGGTGGGATTGCAAAATGGTGCAACCACTATGGAAAACAGTCTGGCGGTTCCTCAGAAAATTGGACATATCACTACCTGAGGACCCAGCTATACCACTCCTGGGTATATATCCAGAAGATGCTCTAACACATAACAAGGAAATATGCTCCACTATGTTTATAGCAGCTTTATTTATAATAGCCAGAAACTGGAAAGAACCCAGATGCCCTTCAACAGAGGAATGGATACAAAAAATGTGGTATATTTATACAATGGAATATTACTCAGCTATTAAAAACAATGAATTTGATAAATTCATATATAAATGGATGGAACTAGAAAATATCATCCTGAGTGAAGTAACCCAATCACAAAAGAACATACATGGTATTCACTCACTGATTATTGGATTTTAGCCCAGAAGCCTGAAATACCCAAGATTCAACTCACAGACCACATAAAGCTCATGAAGAATGATGACCAAATAGGGGAGCCTTCAGTCCTTCTTAGAAGGAGTAACAAAATACTCAAGGGTGCAAATATGGAGACACAGTGCAGGACAGAAACTGAAGGAGGGACCGTCTACAGACTATTCCACCTAGATATCCATTCCATGTGCAGTCACCAAAGGTAGAGGTTGATGTGGATGGCAGGATGTACATACTGACAGGAGCCTGATATAGCTGTCTCCTTAGAGGTCTGCAAGAGTCTGACATACCAGAGGCAGATGCTCACAGCTAACCATTAAACTGAGCATGGAGTTCCCAATGGAGAAGATAGAGTGAAGGCTGAAGGAGTTGAGAGGATTCGCGACACCATAGGAAAGCAACAATCCCAACCAACCAGAGCCCCCAGGGTCTAAGCCACCAGCCTGGGAGTGCTTAGGGAGGGCTCAAGGCTCCAGCTATATAGCAAGGGAGCTATATATAAGTGGGAGAAGAGATCCTTTGACCCATGAAGGCTGGTCGTCGTGGGGGGGGGATACTCGAGGGTGGGGAGGTGAGGTACAGGGGAGGGTGGGTGGGGGTACACCAACTGGAGGCGGGAAGAGGGGGAAGGGATAGTGAGTTCCTGGGAGGGAGGGGGAAATGGGGTAAGGAGAGAACATCTGAAATGTAAAAAATAAAAAATTTTTCAAATAAAAAAATAATAAATAATAATAACTTCTACTACAAATTGGCGCCCAACGTGGGGGACTGATTTAAATAATCCCTTCTACTACAAGAGGCCCATGTGCTGCTTATCTCACCTGCAGCAAGAGTATATAGTATGTGTGCAAGTACAAATGTGTGTAAATGTGTGCAAGTATAAATGTGTATAAATGTGTGCAAGTATGTAATGGAGAGATGAAAGAGGAGGCGCAGAGCAATTTGAACATTCTGAAGAGAGTTAGAACTGTAGATGTGAGGGTAGAGAGAATAGCCTGGTTTAGGTAGCCTGCCCTGCCAAGTGAGGCCATGGTGAAGTCCCAGCCAGTACTATGACTGGGTGTCATGTCTAGGCCCATTGCCATGCAGCATCAAGACTCTGCATTGATATCTGTGGCTCATATTACTACTAAGACCATGTGGAAGTCCCCAACCTGAGCTGCCACATTGTACCATGTTGATGTCCAAGAGCTGTGCAGAGGTGTCCCTGTCCCTCTGGCTGGAGCACTCAGGAAAGCTGGCCCTGCAGATAGCATGACCAGCACAGTAGAACTGGCCCTAGTGGCATGGATGCAGGTGAGCTGGCCCTGAGGGTGTGAGCACTGTAGAGCTGTCCCTACCACTCATCTATTATTCACAGAGGCCTTAAAGCACAACAATGACTCACTGCAATGAACATTTTCAAGTAAATATGTGTAGACAAAAAGATATACTGTGGGATACACTGTGATACACTACAACTTCCACAACAAGAAGTATTGTGGTGGTGGTGTTTATTTTTTGGTTTTGTTTTTTATTTTCTTTTGAGAGAAAGTTGCAAGGCCAGAGGGCAGATATGAAGGGACAGGGAGATAAGTAGGATTGGAGTACATGATGTGTAACTCACAAAAAAAAAAAAGTTTTTCAAAATCTAATTAAATCTATTTTCAGTGAAAGGGGAAAAGGTAGTACTTCAAAGTGAAAATGGTATTGACAATCTTTAACTAGATTAATATTGCTTCTAAAACATTAATGCTATAACATTAAAAGTAGAACTTGAGACCTAGCTGTCATTTTCAGAATACTAAAATTTCCATGTGTACTCAATAGTGATGGACTAACTGTAGAGTGATTTACATGAAGCAGACAAATTTCTAGCATCCAGAACCTACAGGGATGGAAGCTTGTAGAGACATAAACAGGATTCCATGAATAACTCATAAGATAAAATCAATAAAGACATTTGACAAATGTGAAGTTTTTAATGATGAAAATGACCAAACTAGGAATATAAGAATATGACAGTGCAGTAGAGATGTTGGGATTAACACAAGGAAGCTGCTGTGGTCACTTCTATTCAGTATTCTCTTAGAAGTACTAGATAGAACAATAAGACAACATAAAGAAATCAAAATGGCCAGTTAAATGACTCTAAAATATATCTGCATAGGACATGCATTTATTATTTTTAGAATATCCTAAAGATTCTACAAAACTATCTAGAAATGGAGAACACACCTGCCAATCTGAGCTCTACTTCTGTAAAATAATATTGTCCACAATCAGAGTCCTGTTTTTGTCACATGCATAGAGAGGCCAAGTAACAAGGAGACTCAAGGAGTGACCCATGGATCTGTCCAGGAAAGGATTGGAATGGGGATGGGGTAAGAAAAGGAGGGAGAAGGAGGGATAAAGTACTGGAAGAGAGGATTGGAATTGGGGAGCATTTCAGGAGCAATGGGGAAACCTAGTGTAGTGGAAACTCCCAGAAAACTTTGAAAATAACCATGAGATGATTAGTAATGAGGGATATGGACCCTGAACTGGCCATCTCTGTAACCAGGCAAGGTTTACAGCAGTGGGACTGGGACATTAACCCAGACACAAAACCGTTGACAACAATCTCCTGACTACAAAATGTGCTGGGGTAATGGTAACACAGACTTGTGGGAGTGGCCAAGCAATGACTGGTCCAACTTGGAGCCAATCCATGAGAGGGATCAATGTCTGACACAGCCTGGCTAGAAACCAGAGACGGGAGAGCCCAAAGATTCAGGATATAATAAAACAAGAATAGCAAAGAATTAATAAAATGATTATTAATGATATTCTATTATACTAGTAGATCAGTGCCTAGCCTAAGAAATACATATTAACAGAAAAAACAGAATCATGTGCAAGGTCCCACTGTGGTTGCCACTCAGAATAGAAACCATAGAATCAGGATTTACAGCATGGATTTTACATCTGTGCATCAAACAAGCTGAGGATCAAAACTATTTAGAAACCAGTTATGTCCACAGTTAGACACACTGCATTCTCTTCTGTCACTACCTCTCACTTCACATGAATGACTGGTCCCTAGGCACCATTAACGTTAGCTGAATTAGGTAAACATGGAATGTTTTTCAGCATATAAAGGATGCATTTATCTGGAAGCAAACACTGTACCATTTTCTCAGCAGACTCAGCATCCAAGATTTGGGGACTCCTGAAATAGGATCTTATGGATTCTGAGGGTTGGCTATATATTTGATCTACAACCTAAGCTGTCGATGACATTGTGATCCTGTTTGCTTTATTAAGTCTGTGCTTTGCTTAGAACACAGAGTCTCACTTTAAATCCTGCCTCGTTCTTATACATACGTGTATCCCAGGATCACAGGCATACCTCACCATGCTGGCTGCACCTGAGTAATAACTGATCATTTTTACCACATAACTTTGCTCCATTTTTTACCCCATCAATAAAGAAATACCCCCATTCTACTGTAGGATGAGAAGAGGGGTCGCTTATTCATCATGGCCACCGGACTGGGTGACTGGCCTTTGCATCACCAGCTTGGTTAGTGACCACACATTGGTACTCTCCAGCATCTTCACTTCTGACATTATCAATTCTGAGTCCACACTTTGTTGGGGACAGGGTAATCCTTTCTGTGACCTCCAGTTGGTGGTTATTGAACAACCAATGAATGGAAACTCCAATGTCTGGTGAAACACAGGTGAAGGTCACAGATCTGTGTGCTTTGACTGTGGTATTAGTGATTCGCACAAGGGCTCTGTCACAGGCTCTGGAAAAAAAACAGAGGGACCAGATGACAATAGTCCTTCAGAGAGCTCCAGCATCCCTTCTTAGTGAATACTTTAAAAGCCTCCAAGGAAGAGAAGTTAAAGCTATGACTGTAGACATATCTCGTGCTTTTGCTCAGACACCCATGGCCTGTGTGACTCTGATTCACCATTGTATTTCTTATGTCTCAGTTTCTGTATAACAAAACATGTGATAAATGATCACTGCTGTGCCTGGGAGTTAAGCTTAGGTATGAGCAATGGCCTGACCTTCAGATGGAGATGCTGCTCAAATCAGTATTCTTTATTACTATTTAATGGCAGAAGAGAATTCTCTATGCTTGACTCGTGAGGACAAGGAGCTGCCTGAAAAATTGTCAACTCTGTCCCTTCCCTTGGAGACCTGACCTCTCTGTAAGTCTCCTAAACTCATCAGAAAAATTGGATTCTGTCCTGGCACTGTCTACTGAGACTCAGAGAAGGAGATGAACAGGTGACCTACATGACTGCAGCTGTCATGGTCTACACTCTATAGAACTTGGACAGTCAGTGAAGACTTTTTCTCTGTCAACTCTGACAGGAAATCAAAACAAGCATTAACAAAAAGCTCCTTTGTGTGACCTAGACTTCAGACAGAGGCAAAATTTTGGAGACAGGGTTTCCTGGTGCTCTCTGTGAGGACCCCATAGCTCCCTCATCCAGTGCCTGCCTGACTCCCACAAGGTCTTTCTTAGGGCCATGTGCATAGTGAGAACCCCAAGAGTCTGTACTAAGGCTGACATCCTCAAGCTGAGTTATCACACACACATACTTCTCTGTGGAGATAGAAACTGGTGAGGGATTCTGACTGACTAGAGTTTGTTTACCCAATGGGTGCCCTACAGTAAGTGCCCAAACCTCAGTATGGAGACACAATGCAGCAAGGGAGAGAGCAGGTACAACCCAATCCTGACAGTTCAGTATTTGAAGTAGGATAAGTCATACCCAGAATCCAGAGCTCATTGAAAGTCACTTACTGTTTACATAAAACTGCACGTGTGCTCTTTCAACTGTGTAGTTTACATTTAAAGTTTCTAGTGTGTACATTCTTGCATCTTCCTCAACAATGTTCTGGAGCAGCAGAGATCCATTAGCATACACCATCCCTCTTCTGCCATAGTCATTCACCCAGGTGGTGGTATTCCAGATTACATGGTAGTCTACAATTTTAAAGGCTGGGACCCTGTACATTGAGTTGTACCAGGTAAAGGATATCAGCTCTTCTGGCAGATTATGAACGAAGAGAAGAACACTTTCCCCTTCAGCAGCATACTGTGGCATGGGTTTGATCATGAATTTGGAAGAGCTAAGAGGCTTACCGCATGGAGAGAGGGAGGCTGGAAGGGAAAAAGAAGAAGTCATTGCATGGGATCTCTGTGCTTGATGGAAAGATGCTGAGCTCTGTCCTGAGCAGATGGATTCTAACCTCAGCTTAGAGGGCAGGTGTGGGTATATCTATCTCACCTGATGAAGGTCAGCACTATAACCTCATTCATTCCCTCGTGCCACTGAAAGTTTCAGTTCCTCTGCATGAAGGTGTCTACATGGCTCCTTCCTTACTCCCTCACTCAGACACTGAGCACACTCATGCACACTCAGATTAGAGATGGTGCCTCCTCTGAACTCTAAAGCCCAAGATTTTTACTTTCTGGGGGTTTTCCTTGTTATTTGGATGTTTTATTTTCTGTTGTGTTGTGTCTTCTTTTCTTTGCTTCTCCTGTGGCTCCAGTAAACCCCTCACTTCACCTTCTAGGTGTTCTTGCTGCTCTTCCTGGCAGTCACAAGAGTGGGGTTGAGTGAGGGTCCAGAGCAATCTGACCTTCAGGGAAGTATCAGATCTTAAAAGAGGCTGAGTTACTAGGGTGGCTGGCTTTATGTCAACATGACACAATGTAGAGTTCTTTGAAAGACAAGGCCTCATTGAAAATGCCAACAACACATTAGCCTGTGGGCAAGACTGTATATTTCTTAATTGGGGATTGATGGGTGGGGCGTGTCTAGACCACTGCAAGCAGTTCCACTCCTGGCCTCGGGTCCTGAGTCATATAAGAACAGGTTCTACAAGCCATGAAGCAAAAGCAGTAAGCAGCACTCCTCCATGGTCTCCCAATCAGTTCTGGATTTTATTTATGACAATCTCAATTTAGAGCTAATAAATATTGCAGTTTAACATGACAGCCAAAAACCATGAGCTTTAAGAGAAATTAAGAATAAAAGACTGGAATGTACTCCCTGTTGTGATGGTTTATACAGCTCAGCCCAGAGAGTGGCACTATTAGAAGGTGGGGCCTTGTTGGAATAGGTGTGTCACTGTGGGTGTGGGTTTTAATACCTCCATCCTAGCTGCCTAAAAGTCAATATTCTGCTAGCGCCTTCAGATGAAGACATAGAACTCTCAGCTTCTCCTGAAGCATGCATTCCCAGACACCGCTATACTCCCACCTAGATGATAATGGAACTAAATCTCTGATCCTGTAGGCCATCCCCAATTAAACATTGTTCTTCTAAGATTTGTCTGGTCATGGTGTCTATTCACAGCAGTTAAACCCTATCTAAAACACCTAGGTCACTTAGTTTAGCTTTTGAAAGATGAGAGGGCTTGGGCTCCCTAGTTTACAGCACTAAGAGACTTGGAAGAGCCTGACATCTTAGACTGAGTCACCATCAAGGTCTTTCTTGATGAAAGTGGAGTCAGAAGACAGAGTCTGATCTACAGTCATTTGTCTCTACCATGTTTGTCTAGCACTAAGTGCTGAAACCTGCACATGGGAACACAGTGCAGAGAAGAGGGAGGCCCAGGCCAGACATGACAGTCCTGTGTGTCTAAGCCCCACCCCACAATGAATGATCTCAGGAAATCACTTACTGTTAACTTGGATTTCTACATGTGCTTCTTCACTCTTCATATCTGTACCCAGTACTGTAGGTGTACAATCCAGCATCCTCCTGAGTGACATTTTTGATCATCAGTGTTCCGTCACTATACAATTTCTCTCTACCACTGTATGCAGGCCCAAACACACTTGAATTCCTGTCTATTATGTATCGGCCAATCTCAAGGTGCCTGAACACAGTCATCCCCTTGAACCACAAAAATCCTTGAAGATTCTCTGGGATATTGTGAATACGTAGAACAACATCTTCCCCTTCAGAACAATGGGAGGAAGGGATTCAATCCTGGGCTGGGCAGAGGTGGCAAAGCGCCCGCAGGTCCAAAGGAAGACTAGAAGGGAAGAGAGAGAGCCAATAAATTGGGACCTTTGTATTTTGGTAAGTCAGTGCACTTAGCCAGTTTGTTTCTTACTCAGCCTAACTGTGTAGGTGAAGCAAATGCCTCTATCCATTCAGCCACATTACTGATCAATACTAGATTGATTTTTGTTTGGGATGCCATACCTGAGAACAGCAGTCTTTGGAATACAGCATCATGGTGATTAACTTTGGATGAGAACAATCTTTCCATCCCCCTACTACTTCTTATTCACCAAGAACCTATTCCTGCTGCCGCTCAGCATCTGTCCCACTGTGTCTTATGCTCTGTAAACCCTGAAACGCTCTCATATCCTTGTCATATTCAGGAGGCTCCATAGAGTAGAGGAGTCTACTCCTCTCACACACTACCAAGCTGTGGTCTCCTCACCTGTGAGCATGAGCCCCTGACAAGCAGTCACCCTTTGCAAAGAGTATGAAAGACATCTCCCTTGTCTATGAACAAATCTATCCTTCCTCTGTGCCACATGTGCTCGAGCAAAGCTCCCAGTTCTCCTGTCCTGCTCCTCTTAGCTGAGCGTCCCCCAAGCAGGAGCTTCTCCCAGAATCACATGATCTGAGGGTATTTCTCTATAAAAACACTGCCCTGTTCCCTCCAGTCTCAGTGTTGTGTCATGCCCCTCTCCCCTCCTTTTGTTTCAGTTCTCTAGAACACAGAGTCAGCACCAAGGCTAATGGCCATCCCTGTGACCTGAGATAATAGAAGATGACACTTGAACTGCTCTCTGATGTATCCAGACCTTGATCAGTCAGCACCAAAAAGGGAAACTCTGCACAGTTTGTGTGACACAGAAACTCAGCTGTACACTCAGTCTGACCCATATTCTCAATACACTTAAAAATGGAATTTGACAGGGATGCCTTGAGGTTCCAAAGGGACCACGTGAATAATGCGTGGGAAAGGGGACACATCTATTCTCACAGGAGTCCCCACTTAGGGTTATAACCCAGGACAAAGCCTCAGAGTATATCAGGCATCTCATGCCCTGGGTGTGCAGGTGGACATGACCTGATTCTTGGAGGGGAAAGGCTGATCTCTATCATCCTGTGCAAGATTTCAAGAGAATGCTCCTGATCCCTGTACTTGCTGAGCTGTGTAATGAGTCTGCCCATGAGTTCCCTGGTCTTTCTGGGATGCCTTGGATCTCTGTCTAATGGATGCTCCATAGATAGCCTATATTTTCCAAGGGAAATACATGAAAAGGGTGACGGAACATGATCCCTTGGCAGTGTAGCAGACAAATTAAGCAGACAGTAAGTCTGAGGTGTTTTATCAGTGATTTCCATGTTGATAGAACTATGGGTGGAACTCAGCTTCTAGGTAAATTCATGGTTCAGGCAAATGAATTTCTGGATGTTGATTTGTGTCCAGTTATACCAGTGGTCCTTCTGCAATTTCTGACCACTGGGATAACTGGAGCTCACATCTGGGGAGCTGTCAACATCAGCTTAGTCTCTTCTCATTTGCCTGTAGGACAGAATTCCCTGAGCTAGACATGAAAAGACAAAAACTATTCAGAAGGTTCTGTGAATACTTCTATCCTTCTCCTTGGCATCGATGAACTTCATGGAAGTCTCATAAACATGTCAGGTCAGTTAAGTAATGCCCAAGGTACCTGTTCAGCTAGGCTATTCCTGATGAGACTCTGAAGAAGATGCCCAGTGGACCTAGCCTAATGATGGCTCTCAGGATAATGCACAAGCCTTCTACAAGACAAAGTGCAAGACTTTGACTACTAAAAAGCACTGTTACCTGCCAACAGGAAGTCAAGACTCAACCTCTATAAAATGCTTCTCAAGGTCATTAGGAGTTGAGTCTGAACAGGAGTCTTGAACTAGGGCTTCCTGGTGCTCATTTCTGTGAGGATCCCATTTTCTTTCTCAGTCATGACCAACATTGATTCCCTCAGGGTCTCTCTCAAGGACACATTCCTACTAAGAACTCCAAGAGTCTAGACTGTGAGCATGACAGTCCGGTAAAGTCCTTGGCTGAGTTATTCAGCATGTATCCATTTGCCTGCAAGGTGAAGTCAAATGAAGGATTCTGATCTATTGCCATTGTTCTCCAACATGTGTGTCAAGCACTAAATGCTCAAGCCACAAAATGAAAACACAACGTAGAGTGGAGGTAGCCACAGTCCAGGCCAGACACTTCTCCGTGTTGTCTAGTGGAAAGAAACCCACCAAGCACCCCGAGTTCACAAAGAATCACTTACGGTTCACATGGAGGAATGTGGTTGTTGTTGATACAGTTTTTGCATGTCTATTGAAGGTTCGTAGGGTATAATAAGCTCTGTCCTTCTGGGTGATATTGTGGATAATCATGGATCCATTGCTGTACAGTGTCTCTCTATCACTGTGTACATGTAAGTCAGAGGCAAATGCATACAGTGCAATTCCTCGTTTCATATTTGTCCTGCCTTTAAACCAAGCAAAGGCTGTAAGATTCTCTGGCAGATTATGGACAAGGAAAAGAACATCTTCCCCTTCAACCACTTGTGGTGGCACTAATTCAATGGTGACTTCAGAAGTGGTAGACAGGTGCCAACAGGTTAAAAGGGAGGCTATAGGGGAAAGAGAGAAAAACCATCAATATTGAGTAACTGTGATCAGCACTTGGCTTAAGTGTTGGTCAGGGGTGTGTAGACCCTTCATAATGAAGGTGAGCAACATGACCTCCATTCCTCAGAGTCTCTCACTGTGTTGTCAACTCTACACAATTCTCTGCTCAGTTGTCTGCCTGGATTTCCATTCAGCATTTCCATATTCATGAGAGGATACATCTTTGACCCCCTCTTCTAGAGGGTCCTCAGTTTCTGACATTTAGTTTCTGTTCCTTTTGTGCAACAAGTCACCTCCTCACATCATCTTCCAGGTCCTTGGACTTCTGGTCCACTACAATAAAGAAGGAAGAAAGGAATGCAGGAAGTGTGTCTCCATGGATTTATCTACATAGCTCCCAGGTCGGAGCTAATCACAATAATTATACTCAAGTGTAATTTAAATAATTTTATATATTCTTATGTATTCTATATGTGTATTTCTGAAGGCAGGTGCTTCAGAGTGCCCATGTGAAGGTGTATGCTGCAAACCTGTGTGGAGGCACATGTCTCACTGTGAGCATGTGCAGGTGCATGCCACAGCACCTGTATGGAGGACAAAGAGCCAATAGGATTTTGTTCTTTGCCATGTGAGATCTGAGGATTGGATTTACCATGCATATCGCCACACACTGAGCCATAATGCCCCAACCCTGTTTGATTTCTATTTGGAGAGTCATGATTGGGAACATTAATCTTTAGAACATGACAAGCAGTGTAATTGGCTATGAGTGTGGAAACTTTGAGGCTCTTCTCCTATTCTCAGCACCTCCTGTCTGCTGAGAGCTTCTGCCTGCTGAGCCTCTGTCCCTCACTGTACCTTCTGTGTCATGAAGGCAAACAGAAACCTCAAGTCTCATCTCAGAATCCTGTCCTCCTTAGGAACCTCCAGCACACTCAGTGTTCCTCTCCCCCCCACAATCAGAGTGGGCACTCTTACCTGTGAGCAGAAGCCCCTGCCAGAGTTTACACCCCTGGCAGAGAAGCACAGAAGTCACCCCATCTCTCTTCTCATTGTGACAATCTGCCTCTGAGAAGAAGAGCTTCACCTCCAACAGAGGGTGACTCCTTCCTCCTGCTGAACTAGTGTCTTCTCAGGCAGAAGCATTACAGATGTAATGTGCTGTGTATGGTGGGGTCTGTGTCAAAGGCACTGCTTGGTCCCTTTCACTCTGAGTCCTGCCCCACATCCCTCTCAACTTCCCTTTATGTTTCTCCTCTAAGGACACCTTGAGCATCAAGGCTGATAAGCATCCAGTACCTCAGAGAACAATGGCTCATCCCAAGACTGACATCTGCTGTGTCCTGGCCTTTGGTCTGTCAATACCAAAGAGAGAGCCTCCATCTGCCTATGTGTCCTCTGACACAGAGACCAGTTGAGCTCCAGTCTGCACTGTGTCCTCAGTGCTCTGGGAAGGTGGGATTTCCCAGCAGGAAGGTGACTGAGATGGCCTGTGAGGGCTCACAAGGTATCAGCTGAGTGATGATTAGGATGAAGATCAATCTTTTATCACTAATCTCAAGTTCCTGACTGAGGAGAGAGATACAGGGGCAGTTGTGTGAGGAGCATCATGGCCTCAGTGTTGGGAAGAGGTGACCTCTGTGTCCTGGAAATGACTATGGGCTTTTTTTTTCTATGGAATAGACCTTTGAACATTATGTGTTAACTAATCTGTATTTTATGTGAGTCTATGTCCTCTCGGTCTTCCTGGGAACCTTTGTTCCTGGTCTGGGTGATTTCCCATGGCAATTTTATCTTTCCCTATGAGACATGCCAGTAGAAAGAGCACTTTCAGGCTCCCCAGGTGGAAAGTACTCTCAGACATAAGAAGCAGCCAGTAGAACAGAGCAGAATCAAGGGAGGAAGCTCCAGATTAGTAGGGGGAGGAATAGAAACAAGTCTCATAGGCAAGATCATGGCTCAGAGAAACAATTTTCTGAGTGTGAGTGTTTGATATCATCCCATGGAGATCACCAGCAGAACTGCAGTCTCAAGTATAGAGATAATTAGGGTGGTCAACAAGTCAAATGTGACCTTCTTGATCCATTCAGCAAAGGTGGATGCAGGGACTGTCATCCTGCTCACTGTGTCTGCAGAACTCCTGTTTCCATCTACTGTAGGGTGGGTCTAAGCAGGGTTCCAGATTCTCCCTAGGAAATCCTGGACTAAAATTGGAAGAAGTGTGAGTCGAGAGGAGAGGCATTCTCTAGAGGAGCCTTGTGCTCAGAAATTTTAATATAAATGTCCTGAGACATTTCTCTTCAGACTTAAAGAAGATACTAATGTAGCAGCTGCACATGACTTTCTGCCATCTCTGGTGTCTAAATCCTTCTCTTGGACCACAGGTGTCTGAGTGGGTCTGTTCTTGAGTACAGAGAATATTGATTCAAACATGTGTCCGCTACTCTTTCCTGTACACTGTTCTAGATTTCTGAGTCTTGCTGTTATGCAAGCTCCCAGAGTAGAAGCATGTTAGGAGAGAGTGAAGAGTCAATTTCTGTGATGGTTTTTATATGCTTGGCCCTGGGAGTAGCACTATTAGGAGGTGCAACCTTGTTGGAGTAGATATGCCATTATGGGTGTGGGCTTTAAAACCCTCATCCTAGTTGTCTGGAAGCCAATATTCTCCTAGCAGTCTTCAAATGAAGGTGTAAAACTCTCCACTTCTGTACCATGCCTGCCTAGATGCTGCTGTGCTCCCACCTTGATGATAATTAACTGAACCTCTGAACCTGTAAGGCATCCCTATAAGATTTACCTTGGTCATGCTATCAGTTCATAGCAGTAAAATCCTAACTAAGACAGAAGTTAGTACCAGGAGTTGGGTATGGCTATGATAGGCCTGATCATGCTTTTGTCTAGAAGCATATGGGTTTGGGGACTTTAGATTTGGAAAGCAACAGAATGCTTTAAGTGGGGCTTAATGGGCCATCTTAGTAAGAATATGAAAGACTTTGTTGCTGAGATTGATTTGGACTGTGCAGACCTGGCCCAAGAGGGTTTTCAGTGGAGAAGAATTTCAGTATGTGGCCTAGAGACTGTTTTGTGGTATTTTGGTGAAGAATGTGGCTGCTTTTTGACCTTGTTTGAAGAGTCTACTTGAGTCTAAGGTAGAGGTTCATATTAATTGTATTAACAAAGGAGGTCTCAAACAAAGCCCAGCAGAGACTTTATTCTCTGGTTAAGTCTCATGAAGAATGTTTTGAAAAAGCATAGCAAGCTTAGAAAGGAAAATATAAAATATATGGTTCAAGTATTAAACAGGCACCAGGAAGTAAAATGGAGCTAAATCCTATGTTCTAGAAGATGACAGATTAAGGGATTTTAGGCCAAGATCCCATTCAGCTAAATTTAAATCCAGACATGGTGATACACACCTTTAATCCCAGAAGAAAAAGTCAAGCAGATCACTGAATTCAAGGCCAGCCTGGGACAAACCAGGTGCTAGGTGAAGAAAAGCTTAAATCCAGGCATGGTGGTACACATCTTTAATTCTAGCATTACAGGAGACAGAGCCATGAAGTTTTCTGAGTTCAAGGTCAATCTACAAGCAAGGCCCAAGACAGCCTACTTAGGCAGTGAGGGAGTTGGAAAACAGAAATCTGGTAATAAAATAAAGGGGGCTATGCTCCAGCCCCAGCAAGCAGAAGAACACAGCAGCTTTGCCATGTGGCTCTGGCTTTAGAGGGAAAAATAGAGGGAACCACTGGAACAATTGATGCTGGTTAGCTGGAGCTAAGAAATTGGTGGTGATTAAGAAGAGAACAGAATCACTGAGGTGAAATCTTTTGGGAAGTGTTTTTTGAAAGCACAAAGAAGCTGTGTTTCAGAGATAACCAAGGTTGTAATTCTTGCTACAACTGTACTTGGTAATGTGTAAGAGTCAACCAGGTGGTACTGGTTTTGGAGGCATGAACGAGTCATGAAGAGCAACTAAGGCTTGACACTGTGAGAGGCCATGGAAGGCCACTGGTGAAGGTGCAGCCTCAGTTGTTGTTGACATACCCAGACTGAAGGGATCAAGTAAGAGATTTGAGGCTTGGCACTATGAAGAGAGCCTATGAGAGTCTATTGGTGAAGCCTAGTTGCAGAGGAAGCCCCCAGTGTATTGTAGATGCCAGTACCATGGGATGATCACCAAGAACATCAGCAGCAGAGGAGTAGTTCAAACTAAGCTTAGAGTGCTACAGAGGGCAAGCTACAGAAGTGATGCCAGTCCTTTGGAGAATCCCAAAAGGTAGTGTGTGGATCTCCAGACATTGAAACAAGAAGCTGTACCATTGAAGTTTCCTTAGGGACCCCAAAGATGTTAAAGATGTCTCTTCTTAATCACTACTAATTTCTTAGCTCCAGCTAACCAGCATCAATTGTTCCAGTGGTCCCTCTATTTTTCCCTCTAAAGCCAGAGCCACATGGCCAAAGCTGCTGTGTTCTTCTGCTTGCTGGGGCTGGAGCATAGCCCCCTTTATTTTATTACCTACTGAGGAAAGCTGCTAATAGGTAGTGGAACCAGCCCAGGAGAAAGAAGTTTGTTACAAGAGTGGAGATATGAAGACTGCTTTGACATCAGACATAGAGATGCAGAGTTTGGAGTTTTCCCAGCTGTTTTTCTGTCTTGTTTTGGGATTACAGCTAAGTGATTGTTGAGTCTCAGAAAAGACCTTGAACTTTGGACTTTTTAACATTGTTGAGACTGCTATAGACCATAGGAACTTTGGATATTGGACTAAATGTATTTTTGCATTATGCTATGTTTAGGTATGTCCCCCATAGACTCATATATTTGAACAAGTCTATGGGGGCCAGGGAGTGGAATGTGGTAGTTTGTATATACTTGGCCCTGGGAGTGGCACTATTAGGAAGTATGGCCTTGTTGGAGTAGGTGTGAGTGTGGGCTTTAAAATCCTCATCCTAGCTGCCTGGAAGCCAATATTCTCCTAGCAGCCTTCGGATGAAGATGTAGAACTCTCAGCTGCTCCTGCACCATGGCTGACTAGATGCTGCCATGCTCCTACCTTGATGATAATGGACGAACCTCAGGACCTGTAAGCCATACTCAATTAAATGTTGTCCTTATAAGAGTTACCTTGGTCATGATATCTGTTCACAGCAGTAAAACCCTAACTAAGACAATTTATGACCCTTTATGGGTCTCAGTCATTTAGTAGCACTGAAGAAAATTAAGGCAGAAAACATGCTGCTTGGAGGCTCATTCTCTGGCTTACTCTTTGTCTCAGGCTTAGCTAGCTCTCTTATACAACCACTAGGGATGGTGCTGTCCACAGTGGCCTGGGCCTTCTTGCATCAATTAAGACAATCCCTCACACACATATCCACAGCCCAACCTAACCATGACAGTTACTTAGTTGAAACACTTCTTTCCCCCAAGGTCAATTTGAGCTGTACCAACCTGACAATTCATGCTAACTATGTCACTGTTTCAAACTGTCAAATCATCCTCCTCCTCCATAGTGAGATTCCACAGAAAGATCCCCATTCTACAACTGAGTGCTGCTCTCTGTTTGTTGTGGATATGGAATGTGTTAGCAATGGGTCCACAGCTCCACATCACTGGACCCTCAAATCCAGGGCACTGCTCAAGAACATCAATGTTGGGTTTCACATTTCCCATTTCCAAGATCCTGGTATCAGGGACACTCTGATGTCCACAAAAAAATTTGTGATGAATAAGTGAAACAGCACCATCAAAACACTGGTTTCATCCTGACTCAGGGCAGGCCTTCCAGGCACATTCATCACATGCCTCTTCTGGCTCCATCAGAATCAGAGAGATCAATAGTCAGCTAAAACAAGACAGGATCTGGAAGAATCTGAGGTAAAGGAACATGAGCATGGTTCAAAGTTCTGGGTGGTCCTTCTGAGTTATGAAGAACAGAGATCACAAAAGCAAAGAGATGGAAGGGGAAGAAAAAAGAGATCTACTTAAATACAAGTAAAGTCTCTCTGCCTGGAAAGTTTCTCTCTCATAGGAAAAAAAAAACTCATTGACATTCTAAGATCAATCCAGGGCTCCCAGGAGAAATCAGAGATGCAAGAAGAGGAGACTACATAGAACTAGATTCTCAGGAAAGGATTTGGATTTGTTTATAATCATGGATACAGATTGGAAATTAATTTCTGGATCTATCCATGAAAATAGGCTTCACTACAAAGTTCAATGTGACATTTAAATCATCCACATACCAAGACCTATAATTTTCTTCACTGTGGTCCTAAAGAGGCAAATGACTGAGTTCTAAACAAAAGAGATACACTATCTGCTATTGTTAGTAATAAGATTGGGAATACAGAGCAGTTTTTGGGATATTTTACTTATTTACATTTCAGATGTCATCCCCTTTTCTCGTTTTCCCTCCCTAGAAACCCCCATCCCATCCCCCTCCTTGTTTTTACTTTTATACCATTGGTTTTATACCAGTGTAATTACATGCAAGTATTAAGATTAGTTCTAGGTTGAAGAATTAGCAATACAATAGATGCAAATAGTCAAGGAACAAGCAAGACAATAAATACAAATAGTCAAAGAACAAGCAAGGCAATAAACAAAGTTCTGTGAACACTCCTGTGATCACTGTTTCTAATGGCTTATCAGGATGACCAAAATATCTGAGCCTACTTCCCTGTCCTAGCCCAAAGTCATTTTCATGTCTGAAACCTACTTCCTTGTTCTAACCTAAGATTTAGATTCCTGCCTGAAATTACTACTTTGTTCTAGCCTAATATTTAGAATCCTGCCTGAAATTACTTCTTTGTTCTAACCTAAGATTTTGATTCCTGCCTGATATTACTTCTTTGTTCCAGCCTAATGTCAGATTCCTGCCTGAAGCCCACTTCCTTGTCCTTGGCCAATGTTATATTCCTGCCAAGCAGTCCATTTCCCTGTCCTTGGCGCATGTCAGATTATTGCCAAGCAGCCCCAAAAGCTTGCCACCTCTCCCCCTTTTGTATTTTATAAACAAGACTGAGTCTGTCTTAGGCCATTCTGACAAGAATGCCTTCCTTATGCATTAGGTTGGTAAGGCTCTGTGCAGAATCTTACCTGACCTTGACATGCCAGCTTATTAATTTAATAACTCTCTCTGGGGTCCATTTTCAGTCTCAAGCCATGTACTTTGGCTGCCAACATGTTGATGTTGTTAAAGACAAGCTTTAACATGATGGGCAGGAATAAAAGTACTCCCAGGACTAAAAGGGCTAGCATGATCAAGCTATATATGTCATTGTTGAAAATTGACCAAAATAGAAATACTGACATCAGTCCAGGGGTAATTTTATCAACAGTATCTGCCGCATCAACAGTCAGCAGAGCAGCATTCTTTAAATTCATTAGCTCACTATGCAAAGTTAAAACATCCAGAAAGGTGTTAGAATTATGCCAAATGCATTGCAAGTATCTTTAAACCTTTTCTAAATATAATGACTACCTCTGTAAATTTTAGAACTAACAGAAATCCTATGGTATTTGGCATGACACTCAAGATGGCTCCTCACTCTTATTTTGGAATTAATTTTTTATGGATATTTTATTTACATTTCGGATATTATCCCTTTCCCCATTTGCCCTCACCCAGAAACTCCCTATCCCATCACCCCTCCTCCTAATTCTATGAGGATGTGCCCCAACCCACTCAACCACACACCCACCTGCCCTCAAATTCCCACCACGCTGCCCTCGAATTCCCCCACACTTGGGCTTCCAGCCTTCACAAGACCAAGGACCTCCTCTCCCACCGATGCTCGACAAGGCCATCCTCCACTATATATACAGCTGAAGCCATGGGTTTCTCCCTATGTGCTCCCAGGCTGGTGGTTTAGACACTGGGAGCTCTGGTTGGTTGGAATTGCTGCTCTCCCAATGGGGCCCCAAATCCCTACATCTCCTTCAGTCTTCTTTCTAACTCCTCCATTGGGAGTCCTGTGATCAGCTCAACGGTTAGCTGTGAGCATCTGCCTCTGTATATGTCAGGCTCTGGTAGACCTCTAGGAGACAGTGATATCAGGGTGCTGTCAGCATGCACTTTCTGGCATCCACATCAGCATTTGCCTTTGGTGACTGCACATGGGATGGATACCCTGGTGGAGCAGTCTTCGGGTGGCCCCTGCTTCAGTATCTGTCCCACACTTTGTATCCATATTTGCTCCCATGAATATTTTGATACTCCTTCTAAGAAGGACTGAAGCACCACAAACACACATTTTGGTCTTCCTTCTTCATGAGTTTCACATGGTCTGAGTTGCGTCTTGGGTATTTCGAGGTTTTAGGCTTATGTATTTATCAGTGAGTGCATACCATGTGTGTCCTTTTGTGACTGGGTTACCTCACTCAGGATGATATTTTCTAGTTCCATCCATTTGCCTAGAATTTCATGAAGTCATTGTTTTTAATAGCTAAATAGTACTCCATTGTGTAAATGTACCACTTTTCCGTATCCAGTCTTCTGCTAAAGGACATCCAGCTTACACATAAGGCTTCTATGAACATAATAGAGCATAAAACCTTGTTATATGTTGGAGCATCCTCTGGGTATATGCCCAAGAGTGGTATAGCTGGGTCCTCAGGTAATGTTATGTCCAATTTTCTGAGGAACTGCCAGACTGATTTCCAGAGTGGTAGTCCCAGCTTACCACCAACAATGGAGGAGTGTTCCTCTTTCTCCACATCCTAACAAGCATCTTCTGTCACCTGAGGTTTTGATCTTAGCCATTCTTACTGGTGTGAGGTGGAATCTCTGGGTTGTTTTGATTTGCATTTCCCTGATGACTAAAGATGTTGAATATTTCTTTAGGTGCTTCATGGCCATTTGATATTCCTCAGTTGAAAATTCTTCTTGAGCTCTATACCCCATTTTTAATAGGGTTATTTGGTTGTCTGGAGTCTAATTTCTTGAGTTCTTTGTATATAATGGATATTACCATCTATCAGCTAAAGTTGTTTATCAGGCTTAGGAGTTCTCTGGTGGAAGTTTTGGGGTCACTTAAGTATACTATCATATCATCTGTGAATTACATTGATGCATTTCCAAATATAGAGCCATCCCTGCGTTCCTGAGATAAAGACTACTTGATCATAATGGATGACTGTTTTTATGTGTTCTTGGATTCAGTTTGTGAGAATTTTATTGAATACTTTTGCATCGATATTCATAAGGGAGATTGGTCTGAAGTTCTCTTTCTTTGTTGAGTCTTTGTGTGGTTTAGGTGTCAGCATAATTGTGGCTTCATAGAACGAATTGGGTAGTGTTCTTTCTGTTTCTATTTTGTGGAATAGTCTGAAGAGAATTGGCATTAGGTTTTCTTGGAATATCTGATAGGGTTCTGCACTAAAACCCTCTGGTCCTGGGCACTTTTTGTGGTGGGGAGAGTTGCAATGACTACTGCTATTTCCTTAGGGGTTATGGAACTGTTTAGGTGACTTATATGATCTTGGTTCAATTTTGGTACCTTGTATCTGTCTAGAAAATTGTCCATTTCATATTAATTTTCCAGTTTTGTTGAGTATTGGCTTTTGTAGTAGGATCTGGTGAGTCTTTGAATTTCCATGTTTTCTGTTGTATGTCTCCCATTTCAGTTCTGATTTTATTAATTTAGATACTGTCTCTGTGCCCTCTGGTTAATCTGGCTGAGGGTTTATCAATCTTGTTGATTTTTCTCAAAGAACCAGTTCCTGGTTTTATTGAAGACCAGCTATAGTCTGTGGTGATCTAATAGGACGCAGGGGATTATTTCAATTTTCTTGTATCTGTTGAGACCTGTTTTGTGACCAATTATATGGTCAATTTTGGAGAAGGTACCATGATGTGCTGAGAAGAAGGTATATTCTTTTGTTTTTGGATGAAATGTTCTATAGATATCTGCTAAATCCATTTGATTCATAGCTTCTCTTAGTTTCACTGTATCTCTGTTTAGTTTCTGTTTCCATGATCTGTCCATTGATGAGAGTGGGGTTTTGAAGTCTCCCACAATTATTGTGTGAGGTGCAATGTGTGCTTTGATGTTTAGTATAGTTTCTTTTATGAATGTGAGTACCTTTGCATTTGGAGCATAGATATTCAGAATTGAGACTTCATCTTGATTTGACTTTTCTTTGACGAGTGTGAAGTATTCTTCCTTATCCTTTTTGATAATTTTTGTTTGAAAGTCGATTTTATTCAATATTAGAATGGCTACTCCACCTTGTTTCTTGGGACCATTTGCTTGGAAAATTGTTTTCCAGCCTTTGATTCTGATGTAGTGTCTGTCTGTCTGTGTCACTGAGGTGCATTTCCTGTATGCAGCAAAATGTTGGTTCCTATTTATGTATCCAGTTCAATAGTCTATGTCGTTTTATTGGGGAATTGAGTCCATGGATATTAAGAGATATTAAGGAGAAGTGATTGTTGCTTCCTCTTACTTTTATTATTAGACGTGGAGTTATGTTTGTGTGGCTATCATCCTTTAGGGTTTGTTGGAAGAAGACTACTTACTTGCCTTTTCTAGGGTATAATTTCCTTCCTTTTGTTGGAGTTTTCCTCTATTATCCTTTGTAGGCCTGAATTTGTGGAAAGATATTGTGTAATTTTGGTTTTGTCATAGAATATCTTTTTTTTTTTTTTTTTGGTTTTTTTCGAGACAGGGTTTCTCTGTGTAGTCGGCTGTCCTGGAACTCGCTCGGTAGACCAGGCTGGCCTCGAACTCAGAAATCCGCCTGCCTCTGCCTCCAAGTGCTGGGATTAAGGCGTGCGCCACCACCGCCCGGCGAATTCTTTTTTTTTCTCCATCTATGGTAATTGTAGAATTTTCTGGTTTATAGTAGCCTGGGCTGGCATTTGTGGCTTTTAGGGTATGTATGACTCTTCCGATCTTCTGGCTTTTATATTCTTCTGGTGAGAAGTCTGGTTGTATTTGATAGGACTCTTTATATGTTACTTACTTTTTCTCTTATTGCTTTTAATATTCTTTCTTTGTTTTGTGAATTTTGCTTTTGATTTTTTGACATAGACAATGTTCTTTATTGGTCTTAGTCTATTTGGATTTCTGTAGGCTTCTTCTCATGTTCATGGGATTCTTCTTTAGGTTAGGAGTTTTCTTCTATGATTTTTTGAAGGGAGTTTTACTGGCCTTTAGTTGGAATCTTTCACTCTCTTCTATCCTATGTATCCCTTGTTTGATCTTCTCATTGTTCCTGGATTTCTGGTTTCGATTAGGTAGTTTTTGCATTTTGCATTTTCTTTCCATTGTTTTCATGTTTTTATGTAATTCTTTGCCCTGAGATTTTCTTTATTTTGTATTCTGTTGGTGATCTTATTGCTTGATTTTCTTCTTTAAGGGAGCTTTGCTAATTTTACCCTTTTATTCTATTGTATTTCTTACTGTGGTGTGTTTGTTGTATCGCTGATTTCTGCTTTTTTAAATGTCCTTCTATTTATCAACATGAGAATTGATTTTAAATCCTGAATCTTGCTTTACCAGTATTGTGGGGTATGCAGGACTTGCTATGGTGGGAGAACGAGGTTCTGATGATGCCAGGTAACCTTGGTTTCTGTTGCTTATGTTATTGCACTTGCCTTTTGCCATCTGGTTATCTCTAGTACTACCTTCACTCACTGTCTCTGACTGGAGCCTTTCTGTCCTGTTATATTGGTTGTGTCAGAACTCTTCAGAGTCCAGTTGTCTCTGTGATCCTGTGATCCTGAGATCCTGGGTGTCAGAGTTCCTGGGAGTCAGGCTGCTTCTGGGATCTTGAAATTCTGGTTTGACCAAGTTCCTGAGTTCCTGTGATCCTATTATCTATGTTCTTGGGCATGTTAGAGCTCCTGGTAGTCCAGCCTCCTCTGGGTTTTAGGCGACTGGGTGCAGATCTGGTGCCCTAGGACTCCTCAAGGCACTGACGAAGACCAGAAGAATTGAATAAAGAGCTCTTAAGAGTATGACTTGGGATTCTCAAATAATCTAAGATTACTATTCATGTCGGTGAGAGGCTGCATGGTGGGAGACGGTGAGGTTTGACCCTAGATGGACATGAATATCTCAGGAGGATATAATTGGGGAATCCAAACCATCTGAAACAAACAAAATAAAGCCAGATGTGATATTAGCAGAGAGAAGAGGTAATCCTGGTCTGTAGATGGCTATAGTATTTGTGCTAAAACCTCAGTAAGTCAGCTCCCAACCAGAGCTGGGATACAGGTTAGTAGTACTGATGTAGCATGCACTAGGTTCAGTTCATCACCAGCACACACATAGAACATCACTCTGGTACACTTGTGGATTCACTGAGCTTGAGTCTGAGATGTCCCCTATGTCCCCATCACCATGAGTCTCTATAGGTGGAAAAAGTCTCTCCAACCCATTTTAGCTCAGTTCTGAGCCTGGTTGTATGTACTTGGGCTAGGCCAGAATGCCCTGGCCAGGCTAGGTAACTGTGTCATGGATTAGTGTCACCATTCCCAGGAGAGACAGAGTGTCCTAGATCTGGTTATCCATATTTTAGAAGTTACAGCATGATGAAACCTAAATTAATCACACTGAATATTTGGGTTGAATTGGTCACATCAGATGGGACACACTAAGTTCCAGGTTGCACTCTCATAGGGTCCTGTGTCAGTCATGACGTTGAGTAAAGTAACAGAGCAATTTCCTTCTCACAGCTTCAGCCTGTCACTTCCTGAGAGACTTTAAACATTTATCCTCCACAGGTAAGTTGTATTCTGAGTCTTCGGTTCACATTTTACAGCTACCATCCTCACTCTCCACAGGGTTAGAACTGTCTCTTGTGATGGTGGCTTTGGTAGCAGGGATGTTCAGAAAACGGAGAGAAGATAGCTGCCTGTGGAACCTTTGATCCTTACAAAGTCATTTTTCATCCAGTGTTGGTCTTTTTTGCATCCACCTCAGATCCACAGAATTAGGCATAAAATGAATCACAGGCAGAGATGTAGGAGGAGCTGAGTGCTCAGAGATGGTGGGTCACCTGTGCTGTGTTGGAGAAACAGTCTTGATCCCATGTGAGCTGAGCTTCAGAGCTTGATGCTTGAGACACATAGGATAGGAATCAGAGCCTCAGTGTCACTCCTGATCTGCGCTGACCTACTGCCTGCCTGCACCACAGAGTACTGTGTCCCTCCAGCTACACTGGCATCCACTGCTGTTCAAGTCTCTCCTACAGATAAGACAGAATGAGACTGCCCATTGATCTTCCTTGAGAAGGATCCACAGCCTATCCTCAGGTCTTGTGTGTAACAAAATCTCACGCATGAGACCAGGACTGGGCCTGACATTCAGTAACTATCCCAGGCTGTACCAGAATGTGAGCCAATCCTCCCCAGCATTTGATGGTGACTAACATGAGGCACAGGGCCCCAAAATACAAAGAATTGTCTCAGAATGGTCAGGAAAAAGAATGTGAGTTGCCTTCTCCTAGGAAAGGAAAGAGAATTATGTGCAGGTGAGCTTGAAACAGAGTCATTATTTGCCTTGGCCTTTAATGCTCTGTCTTGGACAGTTCAAGACCATGAAGAAATATTCTCTGAAATACAGGTGACTATTTTCTTTCTGATACTATTTGCATGTGTGTGGTTATTTTTACTGCTTGTGTATGAGTGCTCCACAAGAATGTCTGGTACCCACAGAAGTCATAAGGGGACACTGGATACACTTGAAACAGAGTTACATGGTGGATATGACTGTCATGGGTGTGCTGGGAACAGAACTTGGCTCCTGTACAAAAGCATTCAGTGCTCTTAACCACTGAGCCATCTTTCCAGCACTCCTGGGTAGATGTTTTCAAAGGAAGATCTGACTGGTAAAAGGTAGACAGCAAGAATTTGTGGGAACTCAGATTGGAAAGACGGGTGTGTTTGGCAGATCTGGGCTAGGGATTCACAACATGAACTTTCTCCATATGGGATCATTGTTACTAATATCCAGGATCTGAGGCCAGTTCCTGCAAGGATTATTTCTCTAAAAAGCACAATGAGGTAATATGAGAGGCAAATGGCAAAGTAGTTTGAAATCAGTGACTTCCTGAACAGAGAACACGTGGTAGATGCAGGATGTACTGGGACGGTGAAGTCAAAGCCTGTCCATTATGCTTCAGGAGGAATGACAGCTGCACACCAGAAACCACATGATTTCCTGTTCAGTATGGGATTCTACAGAAACTCTCTAGAGGCAGGTGGCTTACATCTAGAGGCAAATATAACTGTCCATGTGTTCTCACTTCCTGAACCAGATATTCCCTCAAACTGCAGATAACCAAGATTAACATCAGCTCCTCCCTGCTCTAACAGTCAGCTGGGAAGGCCTCAAGGATCCTGGATACATAGTTGGAGACATATGGCTTGTGCTTCACATCTGTCACCTGTGTCCTGTGCAAGCCTAATGTGGCTACTGTATTTCCTATGTCTCAGTTTCCAGGTGATAGCACACTTGGGAATAAATGCTGCAGTGACCATAAAGTAGACTTAAATATGAACAAGTACCTCACATTGGGAGAAAACAGTTGTCCAGATCAGCAATGTCTGTTACTATTTGACTACAGGAGAGAATTCAATAGACTTATATCTGAGGAAATGAGTCATCAGGAGGACCTAGGTCCTGTGTCCATCCTTTGAGGACACTGACATTCTTGTGAAATCTCATTAGTCCAGCAGAACAGTTGGCTAATGGCCTGGGCACCGATGCAGCTGTGCTCTCCATGCTGGGACAGATCACATACTTCCAATATATAATGGTACAAGATATGCATTATCATTCCAAAACAAGAGGAAGGGAGCATAGTGAGGAAATACTGGGCCAAAGCAAGATTGAAAACCAGCTGGGCCAACTCCAAACTCTGCATCTCCGTGTCTGATGTCAAAATGCTTTTCAGATCTCCAACTCATTTCAACTTTGTTGACTGCAACACACTTCTTTCTCTTGGGCTGGTTGCACTGCCTATGAGCAGCTTTCCTTGGCAGGAATCCCAAAACTCTAGCACCTCTAGCATCTTTGTCTTTAAGGCAATTCAGGCTTCTTCAGCTTCACACAATGGCCTTCCACAACATAACAATGGCCTTTCTAAACCTCCATCTAGGGACACCCTTGCCACATGCTTGGCCTCAGGGGCTTTTCTTAGTCATGGAGGAAAATTATATAATCATTTTTTCTAGGCCTCCATGCAGAAATCTGTAACACACCTGGACTCAGCAAGTTTCCTTAGTCACAAAGGGAGATTCTAAAACCCCTTTCTTCTATTCTTGACCCTAAAGACAGAACAACACAGCTGGTCTGCCAAATTCTGCTGCTTTCTGGAGCTGGACCATGGCCTGCTTTTTCAATTACATCTCTATCAGCTTTTTGTTTTTGATGACTGCCTAAGCTTGGCTCTGTTGGAAGCTGCTCTGTAGACTGACATTGAACTCAGAGATCTGAATGCCTCTCTCTCTCCTGAGTGCTTAGATTAAAGGTGTATACTACCCCAGGTGGAGCTAAGCTTTTCTTAAATATTCTTTCACAAGATGGAAGATTAGCTTATTGGGATCTTGCCCCAATGTCATCATTCCTTTGATTCCGTTTAATAGCTTATTCAGATTATCTCCTTGAACACAAGATTTAGCTTTATTCACCTTCCTGGTGTCCCTTTAAAGACTGACCCATACATTTTATGGTTTTCCATGTTAAGCTTGTTTCATTTCATCAAAATACTCCTCATAAGAGTGAACCACAGCTGAGCAGCCTGCTATCTCATAGGAACATTCATTATTGCTCCACCTCTATGCCCACCTTCATCAGACCTGTGTATACTCAACCATACAGATAAGCTTCCCTTCCCCCCATCTTCCCTGATTACTGAGCCCTCTGGAACAAACCTAGCAGTCCTGAGCAGCCTGTGATTCCAGGGGACCTCCATTCCCACAACCTCTCATCCCACCTTCACCAGACCTGCTGAGCCTGAATCATACATCTTCCCTGCTAACTGAACCCCCACTCATCCATCTTCCCTGCTTGCTGAGCCCTTTGGGCAAGCCAAGGTGCTCTGAGCAACCTGCTAACCCAGGCAAACATCCCTTCTCCCACCACCTCTCTGCCCACCTTCATCAGATCTTCAGCTCCTGAACCATACAGACCTGCAGATCTGGAATTATACAACCCAAGAATACCCATTAGAGGCCTACCACACCAGGACCATTGAAATTAACCCCCCCTCCCAATACCTTCTACAAGAATATTCAGGAACCAAAGCCATTCAGATGGCTAAAGGTCCTCAAAAAAATACAATCAACAAAAGCCAAGACAATATCACATCTACAGAGCATAGCTACCCTACTACAACAAGACCTGAATATCCTAACACAACTGAAGCACAAGAAAATGACCTTAAATTCAATGCTATAAAGGTGATAGAGACCTTTAAAGAGGAAATGAATAAATTCCTTAAAGAAATACAGGAAAATTCAATCAAACAGGTGAGGACAGGAGTGGGAGGGATCAGGAAGAGGAGAAATGAAGGGAAAGAGTACAGAGATAGATGGCTGTGATTGGGAGGCACCTAAGGAACAATGTGGAAACTGTGCAGAGAAATTTTCTTGAATCTATGGTGGTGACCCCAGTAAGGACTCCTAGTCATAGAGGAGACAAACTTTCCATCTTCTGTAACCAAGCAATGTTCCAGGTGGTGAAACTGGGACACCCACAACTCAACCCACCACAAAACCTTCAACCTAAAATCTGCCCTGCCAGTAACTGCTGGGGCAACCATGGCACAGAACTCATGGGAGTGCTCAACCAATGACTAGTATGACATCAGACCCACACATAGCATTTCCTGGAAGGCTACCAACTAGAAACTGGATAGTCCAGAGGCCTTGGCTTAGAACCAAATACAACTGGCAAAAGAATGTAATTATTCCTAATAATGTTCATAGATCTGAGTCATGCCCAATCATCTTCAGAGAGCCTTCTCTGGCAGTAGATGGAAACAGGTGGAGAGACCCACATCCAGACATTTTGAAGAGAGTCTAAATTGAAGGTCTGTATTTAGTCCTTCCCCTTGGAGCACTCAAAAGAAGAGTAGGAGGAAATACTGGAGAAACCAGAGAGGACCAAGGAAACCATGAGAACATGACACACTGAATCAACTAAGCAGTGCTTAAATGGGATCACAGGGACTAAAGCAACAAGCATAGAGCCTACATGGGTATGCACTATGTCCTCTGCATATATATTAGATCTGTTCACTTTGTGTATTTGTGAGTCTCCTAATGATGGGAGTGGCAGGAACTCTGACCCTTTCGCCTGCCCTTAAAACCCTTTTCTTCCTTCTGGGTTGCCTCTCACAGGCTCAATATAAGGGTTTGTGACTTGTCTTATTGTATCTTGTTGTGTCACATTTGACTGATACCTAAAAGATATCAGCCAACTATTTTCAACTAATATCAGCCTACTAGTTTCTGAAGGGAAGTGGAAAAGGAGTCAATCTTGGAGCGAAGGGAGGTTGTATGGCACTGGAGTGGAGGGAGGGGAAACTGTGCCCAAGGTACATTGTATGAGAGAAGAATCTGTTTTCAATTAAAAGTAATAATAAATAAATAAAGCCAGGAAGGAGACAAGGCTACCCACTATCTCCACTCCTTGTCAATAAACATACCACATAACTTGCCACATCACTCCTGGCATTTGGTCAAAGGACTTGACATCCTACTCCACAGACACCTGCTCAGCCATGGTTGTTGCTACTCTAGTCACAATAGCTACAAAACGGAGAAAATTTAAATAGTCTTCATCTGATGGATGGGTGACAAAAGCATGGTATACACACAATGAAATAATTTTCAGAGTGTTGATGTATGGCTTTATATTGTCCCTCAGAGAACACAAGGAGACTTGCAGCTCATGTCTGGGACTACAGCAGGAATGGCCTCCAGGCTCAATTGCTGTGAGCTGGCCTGAGACTTGGGCACAAATGCACTGCAGGGTTAGTCACCCTGCTCACTGTGCTCCAGGCAGTGTAAGGTGAGTTTATGGAGAATTTATTATTTTTCCTGGGACCTCCTGGTCCAGAGACAGAGATAAACATCCAGAGGATAGGCAAACTCAGGAGGAGCAGAGAGCCTCCAAAACTTCAGTGGAAAGTCCTGTCATTTTCTCTGGAGCTCAAAGCACAGTGTATCAGAATAGGGGTGGCACCTACACTTGCCTAGTCAGCCTCTTTTATAATCTCTTTGCCCAAAAGATACTAATATCTTTGCGTAAGAGTATAGAGAATATTGTTTATGATCCAAATGGATGTGTTTTATGCTCTCCACTAAAGACTCTGTTCTAGTTGAGCTTCTGCTACTGTGTAAAGACTTTAAAATCAGCAGCTCAAGGAACAGAGGATTTACTTGCCTGACACCTTAAGGTCAAATTCATACTGGTTGCAGTCAGGGTAAAAATTCAAAGCAGGAAAGTGAAGGGAAGAAATGAGAAGGAAGGTTGCTTTCTGACTCTCCCCCTACCCATACTCCTCCCTCTCCTTCCCTCTCCCTCTTCCTCCTTTTCCCTCTCTTTCCCTCTCCCTTTCTCTCTTTCTCTCTCCCCCACTCTCTCTAAACTCTCTCTCCCCTACACCTACCCCTCTCACTTAGTTACCTCTTTTAGATGACCCAGGACCACCTACACAGGGACGGCACTGCCCACAGTTGCCTCAGACCACCTACATCCATTAGGACCATCAAAAAAATCCCTCATAGACAATTTTGCAGACCAACCTGATTATGATGATGCAGAACCATACTCAGACCCATTCCAGAGGATCTGCTGCACTCAGATCAGTTGAGGATCCACTGCACACAGAGCAGTTGACTCCTAGCTGGTCTGCTCCCATGAAGGCATCATACTCTGACGCACTGTAATTAATTCCTTCAGAAATGAGCTGGTACACAGAGCAGACATTGAGTGCTACCTCTGCAATCAATCCAACAACGCCCAGAGGAAGCTGGACTCCAGGAGCTCTAACATGCCCAAGATCATACAGGAAGCTGGACTCCCAGGAGCTCTGACACCCAGGATCACAGAGGTAGTTGGACTCTGAGGAGTTCTGACACAAGAAAGATAACAGGAAAGACAGGCTCCAGTCAGAGACAGTGAGTACAGGTAGCACTAAAGATAACCAGATGGCAAAAGGCAAGTGCAAGAATGTAAACAAACAGCAACCAAGGTTACTTGGCATCATCAGAACCCAATTCTCCCACCATAGCAAGTCCTGAATACCCCATCACACCAGAAAAGCAATATTCAGATTTAAAATCACTTCTCATGATGATGATAGAGGACTTTAAGAAGGACATAAATAGCTCCCTTAAAGAAATACATGAGTAATAGCCAGAAGCTGGAAAGAACCCAGATGTTCTTCAACAGAGGAATGGATACAAAAAATGTGGTACATTTATACAATGGAATATTACTCAGCTATTAAAAACAATGAATTCAAGAAATTCTTAGGTAAATGGATGGAACTAGAAAATATCATCCTGAGTGAAGTAACCCAATCACAAAAGAAAGCACATGATATTCACTCACTGATTATTGAATTTTAGACCAGAAGCTTGAAATACCTAAGATTCAACTCACAGACTACATAAAGCTCATGAAGAAGGAAGACCAAGTGGGGTGCTTCTGTCCTTCTTAGAAGGAGTAACAAAATATTCATGGGAGCAAATATGGAGACAAAATGTAGGACAGAAACTGACGGAGGGGCCGTCTGGAGACTGTTCGACCTGGGGATCCAGCCCATGTGCAGTCACCAAAGGTAGATGTTGATGTGTATGTCAGGAAGTGCATGCCAACAGGAGCCTGATATTGCTGTGTCCTTAGAGGTCTGCCAGAGCTTGAGATATTCAGAGGCAGATGCTCACAGCTAACCATTGAACTGATCAAGGGTGCCCAATGGAGGAGTTAGAGTGAAGACTGAAGGAGCTGAAAGGGTTTGCTACCCCATGAGGAGAGCAACAATACCAACCAACCAGAGCACCCAGGGTCTAAACCACAAGCCTGGGGGCACTTAGGGAGGGACTCGTGGCTTCAGCTGTATGTATAAGGGAGGATGGTCCATCAGGTATAGGTGGGAGAGGAGATTTTTGGTCCCATGAAGGCTGGATGCTGTGGGGTGGGGGGGCGGAATTCGAGGGGGGAGGCAGGAGTGTAGGGGTAGGTGGGGGCACATCCTCATAGAAGCAGAAGGGGGGCCTGGGATAGGGGGTTCCTGGGGGGGAGGGGATAAATGGAGTAAGGGGATAACATCTGAAATGTAAATAAAATATCCAATTTTTTAAAAAAAGAAATACATGAGAACACAGGTAAACAGGTAGAAGCACTTAAAGACACAAAAATTCCTTGAAGAATTACAAGAAAACACAACCAAACAGGTGAAGAAATTGAACAAAAACCATCCATGACATAAAAATGGAAGTAGAAATAATATAGAAATCACAAAGGGAGACTACCCTGGAGACAGAAAACCTACAAAAGAGATCAGGAGTCATAGATGCAAGATCACCAACAGAATACAAGAGATAGAAGAGAGAATCTCAGGTGCAGAAGCTACCACAGAAAACATTGACACAACTGTCAAAGAAAATGCAAAATGCAAAAAGCTCCTAACACAGAACATCCAGGAAATCCAGGACACAATGAGAAGACCAAACCTAAGGATAATAGGTATAGAAGAGGTGAAGATTCCAACTTAAAGGGCCAGTCAATATCTTCAACAAAATCATAGAAGAAAACTTCCCTAACCTAAAGAAAGAGATGCCCATGAACATACAAGAAGCCTACAGAACACCAAATAGACTAGATCAGAAAAGAAATTGCTCCTGTCATATAATAATCAAAATGCCAAATTCACAAAACAAAGAAAGAATATTAAAAGCAATAAGGGAAAAAGGTCAAGTAACATATAAAGGCAGTCCTATCAGAATTACACCAGACTTCTCACCAGAGACTATAAAAGCCAGAAGATCCTGGAGAGATGTCATACAGACCCTAAGAGAACACAAACGCAAGCCCAGGCTACTATACCCTGCAAAACTCTCAATAACCATAGATGGAGAAACCAAGATATTCCATGACAAAACCAAAATTACACAATATCTTTCACAAATCCAGGCCTACAAAGGATAATAGAGGGAAGACTCCAACAAAAGAAAGGAAATTATACCATAGAAAAGGCAAGAAATTAATCTTCTTCCAACAAACCAAAGAGAAGATAGCCACATAAACATAATTCCACATCTAATAACAAAAGTAACAGGAAGCATCAATCACTTCTCCTTAATATCTCTTAACATCACTGGACTCAATTCCCCAATAAAAAGACATAGACTAACGGACTGGATATGTAAACAGGAACCAGCATTTTGCTGCATACAGGAAATGCACCTCAGTGACAAAGACAGACACTACCTAAGGGAACAAAGCTGGAAAACAATTTTTCATGCAAATGATCCCAAGAAACAATCTAGACTAGCCATTCTACTATCAACCAAAAGTTATCAAAAAAGATAAGAAAGGACACTTCATAATTGTCAAAGGAAAAATCTACCAAGCTGAATTCTCAATTTTGAATATATATGCTACAATTGCAAGAGCACTTACATTCATAAAAGAAACTTTACTAAAGCTCAAAGCACACACTGCACCTCAAACAATAATAGTGAGAGACTTCAACACCCCATTCTCATCGATGGACAAATCATAGAAACAGAAACTAAACAGAGACATGGCAAACCTAAGAGAAGTTATGAACCAAATGGATTTAACAGATATCTATAGAACATTTCATCCAAAAACAAAAGAATATACCTTCTTCTCAGCACCTCTGTGTACCTTCTCCAAAATTGACCATATAATTGGTCACAAAACAAGCCTCGACAGATACAGGAAAATTGAAATAATCCCATGCATTCTATCAGATCACCACGGAATAAGGCTGGTCTTCAATAACAACAAAAACAACAGAAAGCCACATACAGGTAGAAACTGAACAACTCTCTTCTCAATGATAACTTGGTCAAGGAAGAAATAAAGAAAGAAATTAAAGACTTTTTGGAATTTAATGAGAATGAAGGCAAATCATATGAAAATGTATAGGCCACAATGAAGGCAGTACTAAGAGAAAACTCAGAGCTCCAGGTGCCTACAAAAAGAAACTGGAGAGAGCATACACTAGCAGTACACCTGAAAGCTCTAGAACAAACAGAAGTAAATACACCAAAGAGGAGTAGACAGCAGCAACCAAGTATAAATAAAAAGAACTACACAAAGAATCAAAAACAAGAAGCTGGTTCTTTGAGAAAATCAACAAGATTGATAAACCCTTAGCCAGATTAACCAGAGGGCACAGAGACAGTATCTAAATTAATAAAATCAGAACTGAAAAGGGAGACATACAACAGAAAACATGGAAATTCAAAAAATCATCAGATTCTACTACAAAAGCCTATACTCAACAAAACTGGAAAATTCATATGAAATGGACAATTTTCTAGACAGATACAAGGTACCAAAATTAAACAAGATCAGATAAACCACCTAAACAGTCCCATAACCCCTAAGGAAATAGCAGCAGTCATTGCAAGTCTCCCCATCACAAAAAGCCCAGGACCAGAGGGTTTTAGTGCAGAATTCTATCAGATATTCCAAGAAGACCTAAGCCAATTCTCTTCAAACTATTCCACAAAATAGAAAATAAAGAACACTACCCAATTTGTTCTATGAAGCCACAATTATGCTGACACCTAAACCACACAAAGACTCAACAAAGAGAGAGAACTTCAGACCAATCTCCTTATGAATATGATGCAAAAATATTAAATAAAATTCTCACAAACTGAATCCAAGAACACATCAAAATAGTCTAACATCCTGATCAAGTAGTCTTTATCCAGGAATGCAGGGATGACTCAATATTCAGAAATCCATCAATGTAATCCACTATATAAACAATCTCAAAGGAAAAAACACATGATCATCTCACTAGATCCAGAGAAAAAAAATTGACAAAATTCAACACCCCTTCATGGTAAAAGTCTTGGAAAGAGCAAGAATTCAAGGCCCATACCTAAACATAGTAAAAGCAATACACAGCAAACCAGTAGCCAACATCAAACTAAATGGAGAGAAATTTGAAGCAATCCCACTAAATCAGGGACTAGACAAGGCTGCCCACTCCATACCTATTCATATAGTACTAGAAGTCCTAGCCAAAGCATTTAGACAACAAAAGGAGACCAAAGAGATACAAATTGGAAAGGAAGAAGTAAAAATATCACTATTTTCAGATGATGTGATAGTATACTTAAGTGACCAAAACTTCCACCAGAGAACTCCTAAACCTGATAAACAACTTCAGCAAAGTAGCTGGAGATAAAATTAACTCAAACAAATCAGTAGCTTTCCTCTACTCAAAAAACAGGCTAAGAAAGAAATACTATACCCTTCACAATAGTCACAAATAATATAAAATACTTTGGTGTGAATCTAACCAAGCAAGTGAAATTTCTGTATAACAAGAACTTCAAGTCTCTGAAGAAAGACATCAAAGAAGATCTCAAAAGATGGAAAGATATCCCAAGCTCATGGACTGGCAGGATTAATATAGTAAAAGTTGCCATCTTGCAGAAAGCAATCTACAGATTCAATGCAACCCCATAAAAATTCCAACTCAATTCTTCATAGAGTTAGAAAGAGAAAATCTCAAATTCATTTGGAACACCAAAAAAACAGGATAACAAAAACTATTCTCAACAATGAAATCTCAACTTCTGGAGGAATCACCATCCCTGTCTTAAAGCTGTACTACTGAGCAATAGTGATAAAAAAAAAAAAAAAAAAAAAAAAAAATGGTTGGTACAGTAACAGGCAGGTAGATCAATGGAATAGAATTGAAGACCCAGACACAAATCCACACACCTATGGTCACTTGATCTTTGACAAAGAAGCTAAAATCATCCAATGGAAAAAAAGACAGCATTTTCAACAAATGGTGCTGGATTAACTGTTGGTCAACATATAGAAGAATGAAAATTGGTCCATTCTTAGCTCTCAGTACAAAGTTCAACTCCAAGCAGATCAAGGACCTCCACATAAAACCAGATACACTGCATCTAATAGAAGAAAAAGTGGGGAAGAACCTCTAACACATGGGCACAGGGGGAAAGTTCCTGAACAGAACACCAATGACTTATGTTCTAAGATCAAGAATTGACAAATGGGACCTCATAAAATTACAAAGTTTCTGTAAGGCAAAGGACACTGTCAATAGAACAAAATGGCAACCAACAGTTTGGGAAAAGATCTTTACCAATCCTACGTCTGATAGAGGGCTAATTTCCAAAATATACAAAAAACTCAAGAAATTAGACTCCAGACAATCAAATAACCCTATTAAAAATGAAGTACAGAGCTAAGCAAAGAATTCTCAACTGAGGAAACTCGAATGATTGAAAAGCACCTAAAGAAATGTTCAACATCCTTAGTCATCAGGGAAATGCAAATCAAAACAACCCTGAGATTCCACTTCACACCAGTCAGAATGGCTAAGATCAAAAACTCAGGTGACGGGGTTGGAGAGATGGCTCAGTGGTTAAGAGCACTGACTGCTCTTCCAAAGGACCTGAGTTCAATTCCCAGCAACCACATGGTGGCTCACAACCATCTGTAATGGGATCTGACGCCCTCTTCTGGTATGTCTGAAGACAGCTACAGTGTACTCATATACATAAAATAAATAATTCATTAAAAAAAAAAAAACTCAGGTGACAGAAGATTGCTGCTAAGGATGTGGAGAAAGAGAAACTCTCAAAACTCAGGTGACAGAAGATGCTGGTAAGGATGTGGAGAAAGAGGAACACTCCTCCATTGTTGGTGGGATTGCAAACTGGTACAACCACTCTGGAAATTAATCTAGCAGTTCCTCACAATATTGGACATACCATTACCTGAGGACCCAGCTATACCACTCCTGGGCATATACCCAAAAGATGCTCCAACATATAATAAGGACACATGCTCCACTATATTCATAGCAGCCTTATTTATAATAGCCAGAAGCTGGAAAGAACCCAGATGTCCTTCAACAGAAGAATGGATAGAGAAAATGTGGTACATTTATACAATTGAGTATTACTCAGCTATTAAAAACAATGACTTCATGAAATTCTTAGGCAAATGGATGGAACTAGAAAATATCATCCTGAGTGAGGTAACCCAATTACAAAAGAATACACACTCACTGATAAGTGGATATTAGCCCAAAAGCTCAGAATACCCAAGATATGACTCACAGACCACATGAAACTCAAGAAGGAAGATCAAAGTATGGGTGCTTCGGTCCTTCTTAGGAGTAACAAAATACTCATGGGAGCTAATATGGAGACAAAGTATGAAGCAGAGACTGGAGGAGAGGCTGTTTGGAGACTGACCTATCTGGGATCCATCCAGTGTGTGCAGTCATCACACGCAGACACTGTTGTGGATGCCATTAAGTGCATGCTGTCAGGAGCCTGATATACCAGTCTTCTAAGAGGCTCTGCCAGAATCTGATGTATATAGAGGTAGATGCTCACAGGTAACCATTGAACTGATTATGGGGTCCCCAATAGAGGAGGTAGAGAGACGACTGAAGGAGCTGAAGGGGAAAGCAACAATACCAACCAACCAGATCTCCCAGGGTCTAAACTCCCAGTCTGGGAACACATATGGAGGGACCAATGGCTCCAGCTGTATGTGCAGTGGAGGATGGCCTTGTCAGACATTGGTGGCAGAGGAGGTCCTTGGTCCAGTGAAGGCTGGATGCCCCAGTCTGGGGAACTCGAGGGAGGGGAAGGGGGTGTGGGTGGATAGGTGGGGGCATACCCTCTTAGAAGCAGCAGGAGGGGAATGGGATGGGAGGTCCTGAAGGTGGGGAAATTGGATAACATCTGAAATATAAATAAATAAAATATCCAATTTTTAAAAAAATATATGACTCAGGTGGGATGTACTCCCCACAATGTGCACTTTATGCTGTATCAGTTTGACAGTTAATGCTAACTAAGATAGGAAGCTCCTTGCTCTCCAAATGAGTGCCCATCACTGCTGTCTGTGACCATGATATTTGCTCATGTCCACAGCCCCACACAGCTGGACCTTCAGAACCAGGACTCAGCTCAGAGGCATCCTACACTGAGGTTCACTTTCCCATCCCCCTGCTCCTGAATACAAGAACCCTTTAATGTCCATTGGTAGCATAATTTCACCCTTAAGAGAAATCAACTAGAGGCCTGCCCTATGCCACAAGGTATAAATGGGCATAGGATAGCCAGAGGCCCACCTGCTGCTCTGCATCCCACCTATCACAGATATCACTATAATGAGCAAGTATGTGTTAGTGAGATGAAAGAGAAAGAGAAGGAAAGTGGTTTGTGCACTATGTAACGAGTCAGAACTGGAGACACAAGGATGGTGAGAAACAGCCTGATGTGAGTAGCCAGTACTGCCACCTGAGGCCGTGATGATGTCCTGGTCTGTGCTCCCACTGAAATCATGTCTGAGTCTACGAGCCTGCAGGAACAGGGGTCTATGTCAATGTTCGCGGCCTACATTACCACCAAATCCCTGTGGACCTTCCTGGTCTAGACTGCCACCTGGAGCCATGTTGATATCCAGGGGATATGCAGAGCCCTCACCAGCTGTTGCACTTGGGAGAGCTGGTCCCACCACTCACTCATCAGCTGCAGCACTCTGCACAGTGGAATCTGCACCTTGCCTGGGCAGCACAATAGAGCACAGGTGAGCCAGCCCCCAAGGTCATGAGCTCTGGAGAGCTAGGCCTGCCCCTCATATGCCATGAGAGGCATGGACACTAGAGAGATGCCCCTTTGCCCCTCACTACCTACAGCAAGCAGGAGAGCTGGCTAGAGGCTGTGACAGCAGGAGATCTGGTCCAGTCCCTCACTGACTACAGTACTCAGGAAAGCAGCACCCTTGCTGACTGCCATAGGCAAGAGAGTTGGCCACACCCTTTACCTGGGTAAAGCTGGGGAAGTTGGCCCTTGAGGTGAAGGCACAGGAGAGCTCCTAGGCTGAACAACTCAGCTTCCACCCAGGCATAGATCCAGATCTTTGAGTTGGCCCATCCCAACATCTATCCCATCCATGAACTACTGGAACATGTGAAGGGGCTGGTCCTGAAGATCCAAAGCTGCAGGATCTCCATGACACAGGGCAAAAACAGGTTATCTGAGAGGAGTCCCAGTGAGACTTCATTATTGGTAGTGTAGCAGAAGCCAGAGGTCTCATACCAGGCAAATGACTCATTGCAATGAACATTTTTGCAAGTAAAACTATTTGGTCAAAAGGGTATACCATGTGATATGACACATTGCAGCTTTCAAGGCAAGATGGGTTAGTTGTTGTTGTTGTTGTTGTTGTTTTGCTGTAGAGTTTTTATTTCTATTTTTTGTTTTCTTTTGTTTTTCAAGGTCAGAGGAAGATATGAAGGAATGGGAAGATCAGGGATTGCAGGATTGCAGAGCATGATGTGAAATTTACAAGAAATCAATAAAAGTTAAAATAAATAAAGAAAACGGTAAAGGAGTAGGTGGTTGTGGGAAATGCTCAGCAGAGACGGGAGTGGGGGTGCTTTCCACCCAGGGGGTCCCAAAAACAGGAGAAAGTCTGGAGTTCCAAAATGGCTTTATTGGCATGATGGATGATAGTTGAATCTGGATGTGCACCCCTAGTTCAAGCCATGGGGAAAGGGGGAGGGACCAGGAGGAATAACTTAATTTAGCTACACTCCCCCCCCTTAGGTAACTCATGAATATGGAAATCTCTCAAGGCTGAAGCCTATATATAGTCATGCCTTCTCTAGTCAAACGTGACTGCAAGGTGCAGATCAAATGGAGCCGTTGGATTGCTGGAAGATGGTCGGCGGAAACCAGATGGGACCAGCCATCCTATCACGGTCCTACAGGAGGTGGGGGAGGAGGAAGAGAAAGAGAAGAATTCGTTAATGGCATCATCAAATCATTGGGGACATGTCTTACCCTAACTCATTATAGACCTGCACAAGCATTCTTCACCCACAGAGCAGAGCCAGTCCCTTGTAAGATCAGAGCAGAGTTGGGAGCAGAGCTCTGAGCTGCTGGCCCCCATCTGTGAAAAGTTTTCTCCTCATATGTGGAGGAAAGGGTGTGTCAACATATTTCAAAACCTTAATGCCCCCTTTGTATAGGTTGTAAAAGTTAATGAAGAGAATAGAAAGTGGTGAATTGGTGACCAAAAAAAAAAAATCAACTTGAACATATGGACTCTTCACCCCCTGGAAGTCCTTCCCACTACATGAGACTGCCCAGGGCTCGGATACATTGTACTCACACTCCAAGCCAAATCCATGCTTAGACAGAAGAAATCGGGGAAGCAAGGACAGGGGAGATTCAGGGCGAAACCTCAAGTTCAGAAGATTAGGATTTGCTGATACCCAGGGACACAGGCTAGGAACTTACGTCTGTATCTTTTCAGAAAACCAAAATGTTTCACACCAAATATTGCTATTGACAGTTCAGGTACAAATTAGAAAGGACTATGATTTTCTTGGCTATGGTCCTACTTAAACCAGAACCACTGGCAAAGCTCTGTCTTGGGTATGATGTTGGAGATAAGTTTTGGAGAAGCTGACTCCAAAGGCAAGAATATTGAACAGATCCATTAGAGACTGCATAGAAAATGGCTGAACTTTGTCCCTTGTGGTGGTTTGAATGAGAAATGTCCCGCATGGTCACAGGCATATAAGCTCTTGGTCACCAAATAGTGTGACTGTTTCATTGGACTAAAAAGCCACAACCTCTACAGGAAGATCATCACTTGAGCAAGCTTTGAGAGTAACAATCCCTGTACCATTTCCAATTCAAACTTTCTGATTTGTGCTTAAAGTTCAAGAGATAAGACCTCAGCTTCCTGATCACCACAATGCTTGCTTCTCTGTCATGATGGACCATAAACAAGAATAAATTATTTTCTCCAAACTTTGGCTCAGTCATGGTTCACAGCAACAGAAAAAAATACTAGTACTTACCTGAAATGAATATTGGAGGGGGGGTAGGTTTATAGAGTAAAAAGAACAAATCCAAATGTGGGATCACTGAAGAGAATAGTGTTCCTGTCCTTTGAAAGCCACAGTAGGTCTGAGATCCTTGTCAGTCTCCAAAAATATCAGCCCATTGAGGCTAGAAGTGTAGTGAAGTAGGCAGGTGCTTCTATGCCAAACACAACAGCCCAGGTTCCAATACCATAAAGTTTTACATAGTGTAAGCCCCCAACTACATTAACATGTGTTAACTGAGCCTGAGTCTAAGATGTCACTTGTCTTCATTACAGGTAGTAACCATGAACTATTACAGACAGAAGTCCCTCCATTCATTCTTAGCTCTAGGATGGACCTTGGCTAGATGTCATGACCAAGCCCAAAATGAATGGCCAACCTAGTTATTCATATAGGTGGTTTCTATGCCACAAAACTAAAAGGAACTGAGAAGTCTGTCTCTGGCCCTACATATTACACAATTGTAGCCATGATGGAATTAAAGTGATTTACAGGTAGTATTTATGTTGACTGAGTCGCACTGTGTTACATTCACTGGACTTTCATCGTGTTCTGAGTCGGTCCTAATGATTCTGACCTGTCACGTCTGAGAGACTCTGACCACTTATCCACCAGAGGGTAGGTTATATCCTGAGTCTCAGGGTCACATGAGTCCTCAGCCTCCACTGGGCTTCAGTTGTTGCTTGTGGTTGTGTGTAACTGGGCTGTGCAGATGGCAATGCTAATAGGAGATTCCCCTGTGTGGGACCTCTGACCCATGCAAGTACCTCTTTCCACTAGCATTAGCATCTCATCTCCCTACCAACCAGAGTCCATGGAAAATGCATGAGGAGGTGAATCACAGGCAGATGCAGGGGATCTGAGTGCTCAGAGACGTGGGGCATCCTGTGTGAGCTAGTCTACAGAAGTTGATGGTAGACAGACCTAGGACTGCCTTACAGCACATAGCATTGTGTGTCTCCAGATGCATGGACCTCCACTACTCAGCATGAGCCAGCGCCCTCCAAGGTAGGTTGGGATGAGAGTTCCCACATTGCTCTACTCAGAAGCCTCGCAGCCTGTCCTCACTCAGGCCTTGATGTGTGAACAGGAACCTCAGTCAACAAGCAAGAGAAAGCCCCTCTCAGCTCAGTGGTCCAGCTGAATGATAAAATGAGTCATTCTGATCAGCTACTTCATGATGACTGACATGAGCCACTGATTCTAAAGCATGAATCTTGAAATGAACTAGGAATGTGAAGGATCAGGGCAGGTTTTCAGCAGAGCCACCTTTTGGTCCATGGGTTTTAACGATCCTTCTTTCATATGTGTGGACCATGTAGCGAGCTTTCTTGAGGTTCAGATGGATACCATTATGTAACATGTAGAAAATAGGGACAATAACTTACTAAAACTGGATTAATGATCCAGGTGTTTTCACAGCTGTACTGGTTACTGTGCATGTCCTAACACAAGCTAGAGACACCTAGAGAACTTGGAGTAATTGCCTTCTCAATTGTTTGTGGGTATGTATGGGTAGCATTTAGTTGTTATTGATTGATGTGTGAGGGCCCAGCCCACTAAGGTGGTGTCATCCTAAGCCGGTGGTCCTAGGCCATACAACTGAGCAACTATGGAAAGTATGCAAGGAAACATCAATCCTTTATAGTCTCTACTTCAGTTCCTATGGAATAGAATAGGGATACAAATAAATAATAATAGTTTAAAAAATCAATGGACTAAAAGTTGGTTCTTCAAAGTGATTAAGAATATTGACAAGCTTTAGTTAAATTAACTTTTTAATGCATTAATATTATTATTCCTAGAAGTGAAATTTGAGACCCTACTGTCCATTCTTCAGAATTCTAAAAGTTCCATGAGGACTCAATAGTTATGCACTAACTGTTGAGTAGCCTAGATGAAACAGCTGTCTACATGGTCAACACGTATGAAAGAAGGAGTGTTAAAACCCATGGACCAAAAGGTGGCTCTGCTGAAAAGTCTGCCCTGACCCTTCACATTCCTAGTTCATTTCTAGATTCATGCTTTATCCTTAAGGGAATCAGGTTCCAGAATCCCAGAACCTACAGAGATGGAAGCATGAGGAGACACAAAGCTTATGCCAGGTGGAACCAATAAAACGAAATCAATGAAGTCATTTAACAAAAGTGAATCATGTTTTGTTTTGTTTGTTTTCTTTTGTTTTTTTTCAAAAGAGGGTTTCTCTGTGTAGCTCTGGTGTCCTAGAACTCAGAACAGGAACTGTAGACCAGGCTGGCCTTGACTCATCAAGATCTGCCTGCCCCTGTCTCTTGAGTCCTGAGATTAAAGACATGTATCACTTCCCTCAGGTAAAGTGAACAGCTTTTTATTGATGAAAATAGGAAATTATGGATAGAAGATTATGCCAGTTAAGTAAGGGCGCATGTGGAGACAGACACACAGCCAACCCAGTACTCAGTGGGGATACTGACAGCTTTCCCTCTAAGACAAAAATCAAGGATCCTGCTGTGGCCATGTCTGCTCAGTAATCCTTCAGGAGCCAGAGACAGAATGATTAGGCAACACAAAGAGACAAATGATCACCAATCAATGGCTATAAGATGTGCCTGCAGGTGACATGAATTTATTTGGAGAAGATCCTAAAGATTCTACAAAGTTTCTGGAACTGGTGAGCAAACATATCCAGCTGATCTGTACTTCCGTAAGCTAATATTGGCCAAAAACAATTAGATATCCTGTTTTGTCACATGCATAGAGATGCCAGTAGATGGGGTTACACAGGGCTAGAGGGAATGGGATGAGTTAACAATGCTTTGAGAACGGACAATGTTGATGGTCATATGACAAGATGAATGTGTTTCATGTCGTTTAGTTGCCCACTTCAAAATGCCCCAAGTGGGAAATCCCATATATGCCCCCCCCCAAAAAAAATGAAAGGAAAAAAGAAACAAAGAACAGGAAAAATAATCTTATGAGCGCCACTCTCAGGATATAAAGAATCCAGTCCAGTCTCCGCTATGGATGTTACATCTGTGCATTAACTGTGGATCAAAACGAGACACAAGTTGTGACCACTGGGAAAGGGCAGTCCCTTCTCCTGTACTTGTCCTCGCTTCGCATGGGTGACTGGTGTCCAGGCACATTGGAGCTATTTGAATCAGTTATACAAGAATATATTTAAGCATATGAAAGATGCGTTTATCTCTATGAAGACACTGCACTGTGTTAACAGGGGACTTGGAGTATCCAGAACATTGGTGGCTCCAGAAATTAATTCTTATGGATTCTGAGGATTGGCTATGTATTTGATCCATAACCTAAGCTCTTAACACTGTTGCAATATTGATTACTATATTGATGTCTTCTCTCTTTGGAAACTGAGCCTCTATATCCTAGCCTGTCCTTGCACATGTTTATCCTTGCACATGAATACAAACGTGACTCAACATGCTGGCTGTACCTGAGTAGTAGCTGACAATTTCCACCACATAACTTTACTCCATTTTGTACCAATTGATAAAGAAATGTCCTACTCTGCAGTAGGATGGGAGGAGGGGTCACTCAATCACCACAGTCAGGCTGACTGGGAGACTGGTCTTCGAACTGACTGGGTTGAAGACCTCACACCGATACTCTCCAGCATCCTCCTTCCTGACAGGATCTATGCTGAGTTGGCATTTTGAGGAGACAGTGTCATCCTCTCTGTGAGCCTCAGATTCTGGTTGTTGAAGAGCCACTGGGTGGAGATTCCAATGTCTGCTGAGAGGCAGGTAAGGACCACAGAACTCTGCACTCTGACTGTGGCATCAGTGACTCGGATAAAGGGCTGTGTCACAGGCTCTGTAAAGCAACAGAGGAGGGGACCAATGACAATCGTCCTTCAGAAAGCTCAGCCAGCACCACTGTAGTGACCAGATGCCTAAAAGAGCCTCCAGGGTGGAGACGTTGGAGCTGTGACCACAGATGAATTTCTTCCGCTTTGGACCTACCACACATGGTCTGTGTGACCCTGATTCAGCCGCTGTGTATCCTAGGTCTTTGTTTTCCTACATTAGTACAGAGTGCATGATAACTGCTGTGTTTATGGGTTGATGCTTGATATGGGCAATGGCCTGACCTTGAGGTGGAGGACCTGCTCAAGTCAGCAGCATCTCTTACCATTTACTCTAGGCTGGACTCCTGAGAGCAAGAAGCTGACTGGAGAACCATCATCTCTGTCCCTCCCCTAGGGGACCTGACCTTCCATGAGTCGCCTAAGCCCATCAGAAAAGTTGGCTTCTGTCCTGGCACCTGTCCACTGAGACTCAGGAGAAGGAGGTGCACAGGAGACCTACATGACTGCAGCTGTCATGGTGGTACATAGCTGATCCAAAACTCTATGGGACTTGGACAGTCAGCCAAGCCTTGTTCCCTGTCAGCTCTGACAGGAAGTTCAATGCTAGCCCTGAGGAGAAGCTCTCTGGGGACAACTAGAGTTGAGTCTGGACTGAGGTCTGAAACCAAGGCTTCCTGATGTTCAATTGACTGTGATGAAACCATCATTCTCTCAGCTAGGCCCTGCCTGAGCTCCTCAGAATCTTTCTCAGGGCCATGTCTATGGTGAGAGCCCCAAGAGTCTGAAACTAACTGTCATCTGTGGGCTAGTTACCCAGGACACATCCTATTCTGCAGGTGAAGTAATGAGAGATTCTGATCCATTTCAGTACGTCTACTCCTCGATATATGCCCTACACTAAGTTCTCAAACTCCAACATGAAGACACATGTAGAGTGAAGCAGGCATAGCCCACACCGATAGTCCTGTGTGTGTAGTATGGATTCAACCCCACCAGCACCCAAACATCTCAGAGAATTACTTACTGTATATATGGAGGTGCACGTGTATTCCTTGAGTTTCAAACTGTCTGTTTAAGGTTCGTAAGGTGTATAATCCAGCATCCTTCTGGGTGGCGTTGTGGAGCAGAAGAGATCCATTGGGATACACTGTCTCTCTACCACTGTATGCAGGACCCAGCACGCTTCTATTACTGGTTATTATGTTCCGTGAAATTTCATGTCTGCTGCAGTGGCTGCACCTTTGTACCAGGTAAAGGATCGAAGGTTCTCTGGCATATTATGAGCAAGTAGGAGAAGATCGCTCCCTTCAACAACACTGGGTGGCACTGATTCAATAACAAGCTGGCCAGTGGCGGAAGGGTGAACACAGGCTGAAAGGATGGATAGAAGAGAAGAGAGACAAATCCATCAATATTGAACACAGGCTAAAGGAATGGATAGAAAGAAGGAGACAAATCCATCAACATTGAACACAGGCTGAAAGGACGGATAGAAGAGAAGAGAGACAAATCCATCCATATTGAGACCTTGGTCTTTGGTGAAAAGATGGGGTCCTGAGACCAGAGAAGCTTAGATCCATCACTCAGCAGAGGTGCGTGGGAGTGTCTGCACAACCCAGAGGGAGTGAGCAAACGACCTCCATGCCCTCAGTGTGCACCTGACTGTGTGTCACTTCCTCTGTGGGGAACTCTGTCCTTGTGTGTCTCCACCCTCACTGTCTTGCTCATACTCAGAAGATGTAGGGGATGGGGGTAAGTTCCCTGACCTCTTCCTCTACAGAGGAAGTCTCCACCTCTTGACCTCTTTGACCTGTTCCTTTTCTGGTTCCCGTCAATCTCTCACTTCACTTTAAAGTGAGCTCCCTTGTCTGTCTTCCAGTCCACTAGAGCTAGGATCCTGATAGGAAAGACTAGTTTGATCTTTTTGGAAGGTTCAGTGCCTGGACAGGCTCAGATACAAGTGGGTGGATGATGTCTCAAGGCCTTGCTTGTCCAGGTGTTGATGAAATTCTCACATTTGGAACAACTGACTCTGGTTAATACTCCAGTTAGCTTATGCATGTGTGGGCCGTGGAGATGAGGCAGTATATAGGTCTGAGAAGGCTGTGCCAGAGACCTCCAGATCTATAAGGACTAGGGGTGGGGGATGAGGTGGAAGCAAGGCTACAATTAAGCACATGGCTCCTGGAAATAGGCAGTGGTTGTGGCCTTCTATCGCCACCTGGTGGTCACTGGGGGAACTGCAGATCATGTCCGAGTGCTGTCCAGTTCAGCAACTGTTCCTGTTTGCCTGCAGAACAGCATTCAGGAGGCTGGACACCAAAGGACAATCACTTGCAAGGAGGACTTGTGTCCTTTTTCTGTCCCCTAAGGGACCCTTATGTACCTATGATGTCTCATAAGCCATCAGGACAGAGAATTAAGGGCCTGGGCTCCTGTCCAGCTATGCACTCCCTGCTGAGTCTCTGGGGAAGATACCCATGGGAACTAGCCTACCCATGGCTCTCATGACAGTGCACTGGTTGGTTCCACGTGTCAATAAGGCCTTGTCTCATGTCAGCTGTAACAGAAAGTCAAAACCAAGCCATGACAATCAGCTCCCTAATGTCGCCTGGAGTTCAGGGCAAAGACAGAGTTTTGGAGCCAGGGCTTCCTGGTGATGTCTGTGAGAATTCCATGGCTTCCTTAGCCAGGGCTTGCCTGACCCCCACAGAGTCTTCCTCAGGGCCATGTGCATGGTGAGAGACCCAAGGGTCAGGGCTGAGTCTGACATCTTTGACCTGACTTTACCCAACACAGGCCTTTCTCTCTGCAGGTAAACACAGGGGAGGGGTTCTGATCTAATGCTGTTGGTCCACCCCATGTGTGCCCTGCAGTAAGCACCCAAACCCCAGTGTGAGGACACAGTGCAGCGGTGGAGAGAACAGGCACAGCCCAGTCCTCACCATCCACTTATGAAGGAGGGTAAGTCACACCCAGCTGCTGGAAGCCATAGAGAGTCACTTACGATTTATCTGGACTTTCACATGTGCTGTTTCAGTTTTGAAATTTCTGTCTATCATTTGTAGTGTGTACACTCCTGTGTCTTTCTCAGTGACATCCTGGAGCAGCAGGGATCCGTTGGTGTACACTGTCTCTCTTCTGCTGTGTGCAGGCCCCTTGATGACGAAATTCAAGGTTCTGCGATACTCTGCTATTTTAAAGATCTGGGTGGTATACATGGATCTGAACCAGGAAAACATCGCAGATTTTCTGGCAGATTGTGAACTTGGAGAAGAACACTTTCCCCTTTAGCAGCATTCGGTGGCACTGGATGGATCATGAGTGGGGCAGAGTTGAGAGGTCACAGCACGTGGAAAGGGAGGCTGGAAGGGAAAGGAGAAAAGTCGTCACAGATCATTGTGCTTGATGGAAAGATGGTGGCCAGCATCCCAAGCAGATGGATTGGTCATTCAGACTAGAGATGCACGTGTAAGCATCTCTATCCTACCTGGTGGAAGTCAGCAATATGACCTCTGTACCCTCTGAGCCCTGGAATGTCATTTCCTCTGCATGGAGTTCTCTTCTCAGATGTCAGCCCCTCACTGTTCTCAGTCAGACACTGTGCACACTCACGCTCACATGAGGCTGAGGTTATGCCTTCTCCGAACTTTTTCTCCACAGACCCCGCGTATACATTCTCTGACTTTTTTTTTTCTCAGTTTCCTTTGTGGCTCCGTTCAACTTTCTGACTTTTCTAAATATTCTTGCTACTCTGCACTCCAACCCGGATGTCTAGAGATGAGTGAGGGCTGGGAGCTGTCTGATATTCTTGTCGGGCTTAAGTCTTGGAAAAGGATCAGGATCTGAACCAGGCTGACTGGCTTTATGTCAACTTTGACAGGCTAGAGTAGATTTGAAAGAGGGAGCCTCAGTTGTAAAATCACCACCAATATTGGCCAGGGGGCAAGCCCAGAGTACATTTTTAATTGGTTATTGATGGGGGAGGGTCCAATCCACAAGAGGTCCTGGGTGCTATAAGAAACCAGGCTGAGCAAGAATGAGGAGCAAGCCCATAAGCAGCACTCCTTCATGGTCTCTGCAACAGTTTCTAAATTTTGTATATGAAACTCATGTTTGAAGAAAATAACTACCCCGGGTTGACATAGATAGCCAAAACCACTGTTCTCTGTCAGCTCTGAGAGTTGTTAATAGTCTAGCCCTGACAAAATGTTCCCTTGGGTCGCTAGTAGTTGAGACTCACACAGATGAGCACAGCCAGGGCTTCCTGGTGCTCACCTCTCTCAGGATGTCATCCTTTCCTCAACCAGCCCCTGCCTGATGCCCACAGGACAGGTCTTTCTTAGGGGAACATAGATTGAGGTCCCCACAAGACTGGACAGTGTCTGACATCTTAGTCTGAGTTGCTTACCATCCAGGTCTTTCTGGTTGCAGAAGGGAATCAGACAATGGAGTATGATCTACAGCCATTTGTCTCCACTATGTGTGTCCTGCACGAAGTGCTTAAAAACCAACATGGGGACAGTATGCACAGGACAGAAAGGACAGTCCTGTGTGTCTAAACCCCACACAGCGCTGACTGATCGCAGAGATTCACTTACCGTCCACCTGAAGTAGTACATGTGCTACTTTAGTTCTCAGATCTGCACTCAGGGTTCGTAGGGTGTAGAATCCAGTATCATTCCAAGTGACGTTCTGAAGCAGGAGGATCCGTTGCTGTACACTGTCTCTCTACCGCTGTGAACAGGGCCAGGCACACTTGAATCCTTGGCTATTACATATCGTGCAACCTCAAGGTCCTTGAACAAAATCACCCCTTTGTACCAGAAAATGGCCTGAAGATTCTCTGGAAGATTGTGAACAAGGAGAAGAACGCTTGCCCCTTCAGCAACACTGGGTGGCACTGATTCGACAGTGAGCTGGGCAGAGGTGGCAGGGCGCGCATAGATCAAAAGACAGGCTAGAAGGGAAGAAAGAGATCCATCAATACGGGGACGCTTGTATTTGACTAAGATGGCGCCCTGTGTCCTGAGCAGCTGTCTCCATTGCTCAGCTGAGGTGTGTGGGTGAGGGTCTCCCTGCCCTACTTAGTGGAGGTCAGCACATTACCTCCACACATTCTGTGACCCTGCAATTGCCATTTGATCAATGTGATGCTCTCTTCTTGGATGTCAACAGGCCCTGGCTCACTGACCGCAAATCCCTGCTCACACTCGGTGTAGACTGGTGTTGGGGTGATGCCTCCTGGGTATCTTTCCTCATAGACCTTGCATCTTGGATCTCTGACTTCTTGTTGTTCTGTTCTTTGGTGGTTCCAGTCCACACCTGACTACACCTTCTAGCTTCATCTGCTGGTCTGTCTTCCAGTCCACTTGGAATAGGGTTTTGTGAGGAGCAGGGTATGTCCTTTAAAAAAAAAATGCTTCCTAGAAAAAACTCAGATACCTGTGAAGGATAAATGAGTGAATGGATGAAAAATTAATGAGCAAACTATGGTCCAAAGTCTAGTGTGTCCAGGATTTTATTTGGAAGACTCTCACCTTTCTAGCTAGTGCATATCCCAGATTCATTTAATTTTTTACATTCTTTCTGTTCTTGTGTGTGTGATGTTCTGTGTGTGAATACATGCAAGTGTGAACACTATGCATGTCTGCATGCATATGGGTGGGTACATGCCACAGTACCTATATGTGGGACAGAGGACAACTTAGAGGACTCAGAGGCTTCTCTCCTTGTTCCATGTGGGAGCTGAGGATTAGACACAGGTCACCGGTTCTGGCAGAAATTGCCTTCGCTCACTGAAACACCTCACCAGCCCACCACAGTCACATTATTTTTTTGAGTCACCCTGTCATAGCTGGAAACAGAAGTCTTCAGAATACAGTAGCAAATCTGATTGAATATGAGTAGGGAACTCACCCCTCTTCATTCTCACCTTACCATTTCCTGTTCACTGGGAATTTCCTGCTGCTGAACCTCTGACATCCTCTGGGTCATCTCCACTAAGGGGCAAGCAGACACCCTCAATCTCCTTCAGACCCTTGTCCTCCTTAGAGACTCCAGCCAGGGCCTGAGCTCTGCCCTTTCACACACACTATCAGGGAATTCTCTCTTCAATTATGAGACCAGCCCTTGCCCATGGTACCCTCAAAGGAAGGAAGAGTAGGGGCTCCATGGTCTCTGATGCATGCATTGTCTTCCCACAGCATAGGAGAGCTCTGGCTCCAGCCAGACACTGCTGTCTCCTCCCTAGGTGCTTCTCTACCCCCATTCTCTCATTTTGTTTCAGTCTCCAGATACACAGTGGGCAACAGGCTGGTAAGCGCCCCTGTGCCCCAGAATCCAACAGATCACCCAGGGCTGACCTCTCCTTTTCCTGGCTTGGCTCTGTCACCAGCATAGAAGAAGACTCTTTCTCCCTATGCATCCTCTGTGACACAGAAACTCCACTGGGCACCCCATCATTCCCATGTCCACAATGCTCTGGGAAGGTGGAATTTATGCTCAGCCAGAGGTGACAGAGTGTCTGTGAGAGCTGGAAAGAACCACTGAGTGGCGCCAGGTAAAGTCATCATCACCTATCACTGCTGTCACATTCAGGATCCAACCCAGGACAAACGTCCGGAGCAGTTGTATCAGGAGACTCCATGTCCTGTGTGGAGGTTTGGCACGAATCAGAAGATTTCAGCCTCCTTTGTTGACTGAGATGTAGTTCAGGTCAGCCCATGTCCACCCTGACATTTTAGGGATGTCCTTTCCTTGGTAAGGAAGGAGATGCCCAGGTGACCTTGCTTGCATGTGGCTCTCAAATTAGTGACTATGGTTTCACATGCTAGAAAATACCGACAGTTAAAACCCATTGTTCCCTGTCAGCTTCAACAGGAAGTAAGGATCCAAAGCTGGCAAAAATACTCTTCAGGGTCACTTGTGCCCGAGGTCTGCAGCCAGCATTTCCTGTGTACATTATGAAGTTATCAAAATCTGTCTGGTGCCAAGAGGGTCTTTCTCATTACTGTGTTCATAGTGAAGCATCAAGAGACTAGACTGAGTTCCTTTTCTATCTCACACACACACACACACACACACACACACACACACACACACTACTCTCTGAGGGTGGAGTCAAGATAGTCTGATCTATGCCATTTGTCTCCTCTATATGTGTTCTGCACGAAATGCTCAAACACCAACATGGGAACAAGGTGCAGAGGGAAAACAGACACGAGCCAAGCAAAACAGTGCTGTGTCTAAACCTAGACCGGCGCTGACTGATCACAGAGAATCACTTACTGTCAACATGGAGTTGCACATGCGCTACTTCAGCTTTCAGATCTGTACTCAGAGTTCGTAGGGTGTAGAATCCAACATCATTCCGAGTGACGTTCTGAAGTAGGAGGGATCCGTTGCTATACATTGTCTCTCTACCGCTGTGAGCAGGGCCCAGCACACTTGAATTCTTGGCTATTACATATCTCGCGACCTCATGATTCTTGAACACAATCGCCCCTTTGTACCAGAAAATAGATTGAAGATTCTCTGGAAGGTTGTGAACAAGGAGAAGAACGCTTTCTCCTTTAGCAACGCTGGGGGGCACTGATTCAATACTGAGCTGAGCAGAGGTGGGAGGGCGTCCACAGGTCAAACTGGAGACTAGAAGGAAGAGAGAAATCCATCAATATTGGACTTTTATAATTGGTTAGTTTGGCACCCTGTGTCCTGAGCAGTTGTGTCCATTGCTCAGCTGAGGTGTGTGGGTGAGGGTCTCCCTGTCCTACTTGGTAGAGGTCAGCACATTACCTCCATGCACTCTGTGTCCCTATCTTGTCATTTCCTCTCTATGGTGCTCTCTCCTCTGGTGCCAACATGGCTCCACTTTGAAGCCCTCAGATCCTGCTCACACTCGGTGTAGATGGGTGTTGGAGTGCTGCCTCCTGACCTCTTCCCTTACACACTCTGATTCTTGGCTCTCTGACTCTTTCTGTTAGGTTTCTGTTGCTTTAGTGGTTCTAGTCCACATGTGACTTCACCTTCTATCTTTCATTATGGATCTGTCTTTCAGGGTACAGAACTGGGTTTCCTGAGAATGCTGCTATGTCTTACATCGAAAATAATAATAATAATAATAATAATAATAATGCTTAGAAAAGTCTGTGGACACTGCCAATACATGGATTTATTTAAAGAATTCATAGGTCTGGAGAAACAGCATTGAATCTTCCATTTTCTTCATTTTTTAAGCTTATTATGAATTATATTTGTGTGTGAGTTTTGAGCATGGATACTCTCTCTCTCTCTCTCTCTCTCTCTCTCTCTGTGTGTGTGTGTGTGTGTGTGTGTGTGTGTGTGTGTGTGTGTGTGTGTGTTTCTGTCAAGGGCATGTCTCACTGTGTGGGGAGGGTGCAGGACACAGTCCCTAGGTGGAGGTCAGGGGACAACTAGTGTTCATTGGTTCTCAGGTCATCAGATATGAAGCAAATACCCATATCCACTGAGCCATGTCACTGATCAACCCCAGCTTGGTTTCCTATTTGGGATGTCACAGCTGAAAGCATCAGGCTTCAGAACACTGTGCTCAAGCTGTTTAACTGTGGGTGAGAACAATCCCCCCTCCCACTACGTCTTCACCAAAAGCCTCCTGATGCTGCTGAGCCTCTGTTTCACTGTGTCTTCTCTCCTACAAACACTGAGACTCTTCTCGGGTCATTGAGCTCCTGAGGAGACTCTAGAGAATAGGTGAGTCCTCTCCTCTCACACTGTAAAGTGCAGTCTCCTCACCCATGATCAGGTAGTAACCCTTTGCAGAGGGTACAGAAGGCACCTTCCTAGTTTCTAAAGACAGAGCTGTCCTCCCTTTGTGGCAAGTCTGCTCCAGCACAGCTTCCCCAGTTCTCCTGTCTTTCCCCTTCTAGGCTCAGCCTCCTCCCAGGCAGAAGCATCTCCAGAGTACCCACAAACTGCGGGGAAGGGAAGGGAAGGCTGCATTCCCTGTCCTATACACTCTCAGTGCTGCCCACCTACCCTCTTCCCTTGGCTCTTTATGATTAGTCCTCCAGAACACACTATAAACAACAAGCCTTTGAGCATCTCTGTTCCCTGAGAGAACAGCTGTTCACCCAGTGATCTCCTTCTGCTCTGCCATGGCCTTTGTCATCAACAAGGAGGGAGCCTGTGTGGCACTGAAAGCAGCTGGGCACTCAGTCTACCCTGTGTTCTCAGTGATCTGGAAGATGGAATTTTCTCTCAGGAGGAAGGTGACAGAGCTGTCTGTGAGGGATCCAAAGGGCCCAGCTGCACGTGAGTGGGGGAGGGGACAGATCCATGCTCACTGCAGTCGCCAGTCAGGATTTTGAGGAAGAGGAAAGGCCCAGGAGCAGAAGTGTCAGGAGCTCACAGCCTGAGTCTGTGGGAGGAGGTGACCTGAGTCCTGGAAAGGTGGGCTCTGGGCTCCATCATCCCATGCAGGGTTTCAAATGGGGTACACACTTCCTCTGCCTGCTGAGCTGTGTGGTGGGTCTACCCATGTGCTCCCTGGCCTTTCTGAGATGCCTTGTACCTCTGTCTAGGTGATTTCCATAGGACACCCTTTCATCCCCAGAGAACATACAGTCTGGAATGTGAACATGATCCCTGGCAGGGTAGCAGATACACGAAGCAGCTAAACATCTGAGGAGACTGTGCCAGTGTGACCTCCAGGTCTATGGGAACAGAGATAAAAGCCAGAATACAAGGTGGATTTCTGATAAAGAAAATACTTTCCTAGGTATTGATTGTATTTCCTGATGCTGCCCCCTCCTAGTCCCTTATAGGAACTTCAGCTCATTTCTGAGGAATGTTCTGCCTTGCAGTGGGGTGTGTGAAGCAGCTCAGGCCAATGAAATGGGAGTCATTAGGCTACAAACATAGCCTAAGATGAGGGCTCCAGCCTGGGTGAGAAGCTGGGGCCGGAGCTGGGTTCTCAAACTCCTGGTCACCAAGACATCTCTGGGAACCTCGAAGAAACAGGACTGGTCCAAGAGCCTCAGATGAGCCCAGTACAGGCGGGGAGGGCAGGGGCTCTGGCTTAGCTCAGGGGTGAGTGTCCCTGTCTGGAGGGCAGAGGGGCCTATTGTGCCCCCCCCCCACGGAGGTTCTTGATGAGAGAGACAGCCCTTACTTTTCCAAACTGTTCATTGGTAGTGGAAAATAGATGCACATGGCTAACTCAGGGTGGACGTTTTGCAGGAAGGAATGTCCAGGAAGGGAAGCTTATTGGCTAAAGCCTTGGGGCTGGCCCATCTACATACCTCATTAGCATGGAGAACTCTGTGCTCTGTGCTACATGACTACTTGTTACGATCCTCATGTGGGGTGTCGTGGTCACATGCTCCAGGACAGGAACAAGGTCTGGAGTAAATCAAACACCTACAGTTCTCAGATATGAGAATTTACCAGGGTTTCTGAATCCACTCAACCTTCCTGGTTTTTTGTCTGGTGACATGGATCCACTTGCCCCACAGAGTCCACATCAGCAGAGCCTGTGGTCAACTGCACGCAGAGGAGAAATCCCTAGACTGTCCCCAGAAGACAACAACTTGTCAGGAGGACCTGTGTCCGCTGTCCCTCTCCTCAGGGATCCTGGCCTTCCTGGACGTCTCATTAGTCGAGTTAGATAATGGCCTGGGCACCTGTTCTTCTATGCTTTCCCTGCTGAGTCACTAGGGATGTCCAGGAGGCCTAGCCAAACCACGGCTCTCATTGCAGTGCACTGTCTGGTTACACATAGTAAAGACTTTCACTACTCAAAAGTACTGGTCTCTGCTGACAGAAAGTCAAAATCCAACCCTAGTAAAATGATTCTCAGGAGCATCAGGAGATGAGTCTGGAACAGAGGTCTGGAATCAGAGCTTCCTGGTATTCATTTCCATTAGGATCACATGGCTTCTTCAACTAGGCATAACCTGCCTTCCTCCAGGACTTTTCAAGGACAGTCTCCTGTTAAGAACCCGATAATCTAGACAGAGGCTGATGTCCTTGACTGACTTGCCCACCATGCATTCAAGGTTTCTCCAAGGTGAAGTCAAATGAAGGTTTCTTTGCAATTGACATTATTCTCTACCAGAGTAAGTCCTGTGCCAAATGCTCAAACTCCAACATGGAGACACAACACAGAGGGAAGGGAGACACAGACCAGGCCTGACACTTCTATGTGTCTAGTGGAAGGACCCCACCCAGAACCCAGAGTTCACAAAGAATTACTTACAGTACACTTGAAGGTGCATTGTTGTATTTGATACAATTTCTCCATTTTTACTTATGGTTAGTAGGGTGTAGAATCCTGTGTCCTTCTGGGTGACATTTTGGATCCACAGGGACCCGTTGCTGTACAATGTCTCTCTACCACTGTGCACGGGTCCCGTCACAGTTACTCTATAGGTCAGTGAATACAGTGCAATTCCAAGACTCATATTTGTCACCCCTCTGTACCAGACAAAGGCTAGAAGATTCTCTGGCAAATTGTCAACACGTAGAAGAACATTTTCTCCTTCAACCACTTGGGGTGGTAAGGATTCGATGGCAACTTGGGCAGTGGTGGGCAGGAGCCAGCAAGTTAAGAGGGAGGCTGAAAGGAAAGAGAGAGAAGCCACCAATCATGAGCAGGTGTGAGCATCCCTCAGCTTATGCCTGTGAGTAGGGGCATGCCCTTAACGGAATTGAGCAACATGACCTCCATGCCCTCAAAGGCTCAGAGGGTGTCATTCCCTCTCTGTGGAATTCTCTACTCAGGTGTCCCCATATCACTCTTCATATAAAGAGTGTCTGGTGTGAGGAGAAGCAGCTTTCTAACCTCCTCCTCCTCTTCCTCCTCCTCCACACAGTCCTCACTTTCTTAATTGTTGTCTGTTCTCTCTGGTTCCATTAAAACATTGGATTTCTTCTCTAGATACTCTGACTTCCAGTCCACAAAAAAAAAAAAAAAGCTTTTTGAGGACAGGAATTGGTATGGTCTTTTTGGAAGATTCAGTTCCTGAAAAAAAAATCTCAGAAACCAGTAGGGGAAAAAAAAGAAAGAAGGAAGGGAGGGAGGGAGAGGGATGATGGGAGGGAGGGAGGAAGGAGGGAGGGAGGAAGGGAGGAGGGAGGGAGGGAGGGAGGGAGGGAGGGAGGAGGAAGAAGGAAGGAAGGAAGGAAGGAAGGAAGGAAGGAAGGAAGGAGAAAGATCACCATGAATTTATCTACATAGTTTCCAGGTTTGTAGCAAATGGCAGTCATTATATTCAAGTGTGATTTATATTTCTGTATTGTATGTGTGGGTTTGGGAAGGCACATGTCTTGGTGTACACATTGTGGGTGCATGGCACACACCTGTGTGGAGGGCAGAGAAGACCCTGCAGAGGTCTGTATCTCCATCTAACCTGTGAGAACTGAGGAATGAATTCAGACTGTCGTGTCTCCACACACTGAGCCATCTTGATGGACCTCCTATGTTTGATTTCTATTTGGAGAGTCACCCTGTCATGAATGGGAACATTGGGCTTCTGATCATGGCAGTGAATGTGACTGACTTTGAATAGGGACAGCTGAGGCTTGTCTCTTCCCTCATCAGCTCCTGCCTGCTCATAGATTCCTGCTGCTGAGCCTCTGTCCCTCACTGCAGCTTCTGCACTGTGACTGCAAACAGAAAGCACACATCTTCCCTAAGGATTCTGTCCATTTCAGAAGACTCTGGACATCCTCCATCCCACACACACTCAGGGAGTCGGCACTCTTACCTGTGAGCAGGAGGCCCTGCCAAGGGGTACACCCCTTGCAGGGAAGCACAGAAGATGCCTCCATATCTCTTCTAGCTGTGATAGCCTCACTCTGAGAAGAACTTCAGCTCCTGCAAGGCACCTGGCCTGTGCTGTCCTTCCTCTCAGGCTGGAGCACTTCCCAGAATCCAACAGGCTATGGGTGGTGGTGTCAGTCTCCAAGGCACTGCTCGGTCTCTTCCACTCTAAGTGCTTTACCCTGCATCCCTCTAACTTTTCCCCTTTTATGTTTCTCCTCCAAGCAACACCTTGAGGAGCTGTGCTGATAAGCATCCCCGTGCCCTCAGAGAACAACGGCTCATCCCAAGGCTGACGTCTGCTGAGTCTTGACCTTTGGGTCTGTCAGCACCAAAGAGGGAGCCTCCATCCTGCCTATGTGTCCCTGTGACACAGAGAAACAGCTGAGCACCCAGTCTGCCCTGTGTCCTCCGTGCTCTGGGAAGGTGGGATTTTCCATCAGGAAGGTGACAGAGACACCTGTGAGGACTGAAAGGGACCAGTTGAGTGATAACTAGGGATGAACATCAATCCTTTATCATTACAGTCACCAGTCAAGTTCCTGACCCAGGAACTTGTCCTGAGTGTTAGGGAGTGACCTATGTGTCCTAGAAAGGACTATAGGGCTCCTCTTCCTATGGAGGATTTCAAGGTACCCTTTCAGCATTGTGTGTTGGCTGAGCTGTCATTGGGTGAGCCCAGGTTCTCTCTGGTCTCCTTGGGTCCCCTGTGCTCTTTGTCTGGGTGATTTCCCTGTATATATACACTCCTCCCCTATGGGAGATGCCAGGAAGGAGGGGACTTTCAGGTTCCCCAGACAAAAGGGCATCCTCAGACACAAGAAACAGAGCATGGACTACTGATGAAGCTCCAGGTTAGTAGGTACAGGGATGGAAACCAATCTTCTAGGCAAGGTCATGACTCAGGGAAACAGTTGTCTGAATGTTGAGTGTGTGTCCTGATATCACTCCCTGGAGACCAACAGAAAAACTGTGATCTCATGTCTAGGGCAACAGCAGACATGGTTAACACGTCAAATGTGACCTTCCCTGATCCTTTCAGCACAGGGGATGCAGGGCCTATCATCCTACCTAGTGTGTTCTGCAGAACTCCTGTTTCCATCTAGTGTTGAGTAGGTCTAGACAGGGTTCCAGATTCTCTCTAGGAAGTCCTGGACTGAAGTTGGATGAAGTATGCATCCAGAGGATGGGTCCCCACAGGAGAAACCTTGTGCTCACAAAATTTCAGAGGAAAGTCCTGGTACATTTTTCTTCAGACTTAAAGGAAATTACAGTAAGGAAAGGGAGTGCACCCATACTCACTGGCTCATGTGTGGGGACTCATTCCTTCCTTCTCTTGGCCCACTGGGTACTAAGGGTCTGCTATTGAGGAGAGGGAACAGAACAGTGATTCAAACAGATGTGCCATCTGCTCTTCCCTGTACACACTCTAGGTCTCTCTTTCTCATTGTAATTGAAAAAAAAAAAAAAAAAACCTGAACAGAAGCAGTTCAGGAGAGCAGAGCATCCATTTCCTGTCCAGGTCTGGGTCATGGCCTGAAGGAAGTCAAGGCATAAAACATGCTGCTTGCTGGCTCATTTGCTGGCTCATTCTCTGGCTTGTGCTTAGCTAGCTCTCTAATACAACCAAGGACCATCTGCCTAGGGATGGTGCTGCCCATAGTGGCCTGGGCCTTCTTCATCAGTTAGGACAATCCTCACAGACATGTCCACAGGCAGGGCAGATAAGGAAGTTATTCAATGTAGACTTTTCCCCCAGGTAACTCTGGACTGTGTCAAGGTGACAGTTAATGATTACTAGGACACTGTATCAAACTGTCAAATCCTTCTCCTCCAAACTCCACAGGAAGTTCCCCATTCTCCAAGTGAGTGTCCCTCTCTGTTCCCTGAAGATATCACATGTGCTGGTGTCCACAGCCCCTCACAGATGGACCCTCGGATCCATGACACAGCTCAGGGACGTCTACCTTGAGTTTCACTTTCTCCACTTAGCAGATACTGACCCCAGAAACAATCTGATGTCTGACGTGAAGAGTTAGTGAAACAGCAAATTCAACACATTAGTTCCATCCTGACTTAAGAAAAGCCTTCCAAGGCACCTTCATCCCCTGCAGCTTCTGGCTCCACTGGAATCAGAGCAGAAGCCAATCACCAGCTGAGACAAGATGGGAACTGGGGGCTTTGAGGGAAAGGAACATGAGCAAGGTTCCAAGTTCTGGGTAATCCTTCTGGGTCATGGAGATCATGAAAGCAAATGGAGGGGACAGGAAGACATGAGTGGGTGACAGAAAGAAAAATCTACTCTACTTGACCTTAAATATACCCCCCCCCTAGGAAATTCCTCCCACCTGAGAGTGAGAGTTCACTCTCTCTCCTTCTCTCCCTCTCTCCCTCTCTCTCTCTCTCTCTCTCTCTCTCTCTCTCTCTCTCTCTCTGTCTCTGTCTCTCTCTCTCTCTCTCTCTCTCTCTCTCTCTCTCTCTCTCTCTCTCTCTCTCTTCAACACCATTTCAGGGTCACCCAAGAGAAATCAGAGATGCAAGAAGAAATGGAAGAGACAGAGCTGGATCTCATAAAAGGATTAGAAATTGTTCGTGCCCGTGGACTTGGGCTGGGAGTTAATGTCTGTATCTATCCGTAAAGCCAAGGCTTCATCCTAAGCTCAGTGATAACATTTCAATAAATATGACTTGAAAGTTTCTTTCACTGTGGTCCTATCGAGGCCAGTGGTTGAGTTATGGACAAGGAAATATAGAATCCATTACTAGTAGTGATGCTGGGAATAAAGAGCCCTTGGGAACGTGACTGGGGTTTCCTGCTGATAATCCAAGAGTAATGTGCAGGTGGGTGAGAGGCTGCATGGCAGGAGAGGTTGAGGTTTGACATTAGATACAAATGAATGTCTGAGGGAATATCAGCAGGACATCTGAGCCATTGGAGCTAACAGAATAAAGCCACATGTGACCTCAGCAGAGGGAAGGGGAAAACCTGGTCTGTACAAGACTATAATATCTGTACTATAACCTCAGTTTAACAGGTCCTGACCCCAGCAGCAATCTAATGTTTGATGTGAAGAAGCCAGAGATGGGGTGCAGATTAGTACAAGAATATTCATGTAGCATGCATGAGCCCTTATCCATCATGTGCATACACACAGAACAGCCCCACTAGACATTCATGTGTTCACTGAACCTGAGTCCAAGATGTCCCCTGTATCCCCATCACCATGAGCCTCTCTAGATAGAAGTCCCTCTAGCTCAATGCTGGGGCGGCTGCATGTGCTTGGGCTAGGCCAGGAGCCCTGGCCAGTCTAGATATCCAATAGGGTCTATCATGAACCTAGGAACAACCATGTGTCCTAGCTCTGTCCCTCTGTGTTTAGATAGTTATAGCAAGGGTGCAACAAAAATTACTCATAGGTGATGTTCAGGTTAAATGGGTCACCTTGGATGATACTCATTGGGTTCCAGGTTTCACATTCCTAGATCCTGTGTCAGTTGTGACATGAATATATGAGAGTCCCATTGTCCTTGGACAACTTCAGCCTGTCACCTGCTGAGAGACTGGGACCATGTATCCACCACAAGTAAGTTGTGTTGTGAGTCTCAGGTCATGATTTAAGGCTACCAACCTCACCCTCTATGGTATTAGAATTGTCTCTTGTGATGGTTTCCTTGGGTAGCAGTACTATGCAGATAGCAGAGATAAGTTGGCTCCCTGTGGGAACCTCTGATCCTTGCAAAGGTCTCTTTCAGCTGGTGTTGGTCTCTGTAACCTCCACCCCAATCCATGTCTTTGGAGAATCAGGCAGAAGTGACTCAGGCAGATACAGAAGGACTGAGTGCTCAGACATGGTGGGTCTCCTGTGCTGTGTGGGAGAAACAGTCTTTGTCACATGGGAACTGGGCTGCAGAACTTGATGGTACACACCTAGGACCTGGAGGCACAGCCCAGTGTCTCTCCTGGTCCTCAGTGACCCACTGCCTGCCTGCACCATGGAGCTGTGTCCCTCCAGGTGCACTGACCTCCACTGCTGAGCCTGGGCCAGCGACCTCCATGGCAATGCTGCCTAAAGCTGTCCTCCAGACCAGACATAAGAAGACTGCACACTGAACTTCCCTTAGAAAATCCAGAGCCTGTCCTCGGGGCTTGATGTAAGTTCAGAAATCTCACATGAGACAATGAGCAGGACTGGTATTCAGCTCACTATCCAGGCTAGACCTTCAGAACATGGGCCAATGTTCCCAGGGGTTCCATGGTGACTGGCATGAGTCACAGGACCACAAAAGACAAAGGATGAGCCTCAGAAGAATAGAGGGTACAAAAGTCACACAAGCAGGCTTGAAACAGAACCATAATTCTTTTCCTTGGCCTATAATGCCCTTTCCTCCAGAGCTGAGGATCTTGCAAATATATATCCTGATCCACAGGTTGCTGTTTGCTTTGCTTTAATATTTTATGTATATGGTTATTTTGGCTGCATGTGTCTATGTGCACCACAAACATGCCTGGTGTTCACACAAGCTAAAGGGGAGCATTGGATCCCCTGAAACTAGAGTTTCAGATGGTTATGAGCTGCCATGGATGTGCTAGGAATTGAACTTGGCTACTCTACAAGAGCATTCAGTGCTCATAACCACTGAGCCATCTCTCCAACATCCCAGTGGATGTTTTAAGAAGCAGATCTGACTGGCAAAAAATGGAGTGCAAGAACTGGCTAGAACTCAGGCTAGAAGTAAAGGTATGTTTGGAAGATCTAGGATTTGGGATGCTAACATTCACCATGAGACCACTGTTACTAATACGCAGGATCTAAGGCCAACCCTGCAAGGATTATTTCTCTAAAGATAAAATGAGATGAGAGACAGATGCTAAAGTTGTTTGAAATCAGTGACTCCCTGAGCAGAGAGAGTCCTGTGTTTCATGAAAGACCTACTAAAGTAAGGGGGCCTAAGCAAAACCCCATCCTTCACCTTCCAAAAGGAGTGACTGTGTCACATCATAAACACATGATTTCCTGTCTAGTACGTAGGCTGACAGACCTAGAATCCCTCAGAAATTCTCCAGAGGCAGTAGCTTAGGTCTAGAGTCAGATCTAACTGTTCATTTGTTTTCAATTGCTGAACAAGATGTCCCTTCAAGCTGCTCAAGATTAACATCAGCTCCTCCCCAGTCTACAGACACCAGAGAAGCCCTCCAGGGTGGAGACACTGGATACGTGGCTGGAGACAGGCAGCTTGTGCTTCACATCTGTCACCTATGGCCTGTGTGAGGCTCATGTGACCACTGTGTTTCCTGTGTCTTTGTTTCCCAGTGACAGCACTCTTGGGAACAATGTTGCAGTGTCTACAAGGTAGCCTAAATATGAACAAGGCCTGACACTGGCAGCATGGCTGTCCAGATCGCAGTGTCATACTATTTGTCTACAGGAGAGAATTGCTAGACTAATTGTACAGGGCTATAAAGGAGGAACACATTTTAAAATAGCTCTGGAACATGGAATGTGCCCACAGGTTACCACAGCCACATGAGTGAGCCTTACTGTGACTCGGCCTGAGGACCACGTATCCTGAGGACTCACATGTTGAGATCTGGAGGGTCCTGTCCAGCATCGAGCAGAAGAGCAACGAGGAGGGGTCTGAAGAGAAGGGCCCCGAGGTGAAGGAGAAGGTAGAGACCGAGCTCAGAGGTGTGTGCGACACCGTGCTCGGCCTGCTGGACTCCCACCTCATCAAAGGGGCTGGAGAGGCAGAGAGCCGCGTCTTCTACCTGAAGATGAAGGGTGACTACTACCGCTACCTAGCCGAGGTGGCCACTGGTGATGACAAGAAGCGCATCATCGACTCTGCCCGGTCAGCCTACCAGGAAGCCATGGACATCAGCAAGAAGGAGATGCCGCCCACCAACCCCATACGCCTGGGCCTGGCCCTGAACTTTTCCGTCTTCCACTACGAGATAGCCAACAGCCCCGAGGAAGCCATCTCACTGGCCAAGACAACCTTCGACGAGGCCATGGCCGATCTGCACACCCTCAGTGAGGACTCCTACAAGGGCAGCACCCTCATCATGCAGCTGCTGAGAGACAACCTGACGCTGTGGACAGCCGACAATGCTGGGGAAGAGGGTGGCGAGGCTCCGGAGGAGCCCCAGAGCTGAAGCAGCCGACAACCTCCCTGGCCCGCCTTGCCCTCCAGTCCCCAGCCTGCAGAGAGGACTAAAACGGAGTGGGACTCTGCCCTTCCCAAACCCTGAATGTTCTGCCACACCTTGGAAGGCTCCTCGGAAGGGGTGCAGTCAAGCTGAGGCCACCAGGGCTGGGGAATCTCACTCTTCGTGTAGCTGTCTGGTGGGTGGTCCCACCCCAGCCCACCCCTGCTCTCTGCACCCCTGCTTCCTCCCACCACTCCTGAATCTGTCCTCCCCCTGGGCTTCCTGTTGCTTCTGGATCCTAGAATCGAGGAGGCTCCCCACCCCTGTGGCTGAGAACTGGACTGGACTGTGGCAAGGGCTGGGTGTCTGTGTGTGTGTGAGAAAGATTGTGTGTGAGAGTGAATGAGAGGGAAACATGTTTGCTGGGTGTGACCATGTTACCACTCAATAAAGTTGCTCTGTGACAAAAAAAAAAAAAAAAAAAAAAAAAAAAAAAAAGAATTTTGCTTGCTGCCCTCACATCCCTCTTAATCTAAGAATTATATGAAAAGTCTAAAGGGGCTTCCAGCCCCTCAGTGGGCAGTATTAATGGCACTCATATTAATAATGATTGATCTCTTTCAGGCATTGCTGCTATAACAGATTAATGATTCAATCACCACCCTAGAGAAGAACTTAGAGAGGTAGATTTTCAGCAATGACCACCACCCCTAGAAAACATTTGAAAAAATAAAGTTGTTAGTGAAACTAGGTTGAGTCGTTTTTACTACTGGCTCTGGTGTAGAAAATCTTAGGGAACAATCTGAAGTTCAGAAAGGCACACTCTTATTAGTTAAGCTAGGGACTCTTTATGGCCGGGGAACAAGAACAATGGCAGCACGGGCTGACATGACTCTCGCTGAGGCTGGATTGGTGCTGATTGATTTCTTATACCCATTTTTGCCCTCGGCTTCCTAATATGATTTATTAAGAATTACTGCTGAGTATATATACATTCTGAGGATTCCAACTGACTTTTATATAAAAGTTTGGATTTGTGATTCTTTTAAGCTTTTTACAAGATTACTTTTAAAGATAAATAAGATAACTATTCCTTTCTTTGTAACTGCAAATTTCTGCCTGCCAATAAGAGAAACTGGCTGAGAAAAATACCTTGCTTGTTTACACTCTGTTAATCTATAACAAGTTGCTTAGTTACAAATGGGATTTTGAAAATAACTTGTCTTTACTTGCACTATGTAATATTATTTCTTGTAAAGGTATTGGAAAGTATATTACTTCTTCATAATCATTCACTAGAAAAAAACTAAAATGCAATCACATTATAATTTTATAGTGCTTAAAAGATTTTTCTGGGATATATGAGCTATGGAGAAAAGAATATGGGAGCTGGAACATTGTTCCTTCTGTCCACCAACTGTGTATATATGTGTAAAGTCTCTGTGTGTGTGTGTGTGTGTGTGTGTGTGTGTGTGTGTGTGTGTGTGTAAAGTCTGTGGTGTTATGTGTAAAGTCTGTGTGAGTGTGGGGGATGGAACATTGCTTCTTCTATTCATCAACTCTGTGTATGTATGTATTATGTAAAGCTTGTACAGGTGTGTGATGGACAATTGTATGTATATGTATGTATACGTATGTGTGAAATGCTTGGAGCTTTCTTGCTGAAGCTCTACTCTAACCATTCTATGTGCAAATGTGTATGTGTCTGTCTGTAGTTCTGTATATATGTATATATTTGTGTATGTGTGTATACACATATGTATATATTTATGTGTGTGAAGTTATTGGACTCTGCCTTTTGTTTTATCCATTCACTATGTGGGTGTGAGTGTGTGTGTGAGTGTATGTTTGTGTGTGTGTGTGTGTGTGTGTGTGTGTGTGTGTGTGTTTTCTTCCTTTCCCTTCTCTAACGCTGCAGTCCCTACAGGTATCTGGGTCCACCCTCATCAGCTGCTCTCAACACTGATCCTTCATTGGCTGCCTGCCTCAGTTTACACTCTGGTGCCAAAGTTGGTCTTGGGCACTTAATCCCTGAAGACATGGAGTCATCAGGATATAGGTCTTCTGTCCCTCCCTTGGGAACACTGACATTCCTGTGAAGTCTCAGAAGTCCATCAGAACAGTTGGCTAATGGCCTGAACACCTGTGAAGCTGTGCCTCCATGCCGAGACTCAGGAGATGCCCAGTGACTAGCCTAACTGAGGCACTCATGACAGTGCGTTGGACGGTTCCGTCAGCTGGGAGATTCAGACAGCTAATGAGTCATTCTGTTCCATCTAACAGGTCAGATCCCAAGCCTGCCCCAGGTCACCTGGAGTCAGCAGGCTGGGACAATTATCTGGAGCCAGAACTTCCTGGCAGTCTCTTCTGTTAACTGCACAGTTCCCTCAGCCAGACAGTCTCAAGGAAATTTTCCTCAGGCTACATTTATGATGAGACCCACACAATCTGGCCTGAACTTGAGTCTTTGGCTGAGTAAACTTTCCCCAAAAATACATCCTGCTCAAAACTGTGAATTCAAATAAACCATTCAATATATTTATTTTATTCAATTATATTTTAGTTTGTCTACTCTAGGTGTTTCCTGAACTAAATTCTTTTTTGTTTTTTACAAATTAGAGTACATTTATGAGTTCAATTTTTTCCTTATTTAAAATAGTTAACATTTGAAAAGCTTCTGTAGATTTACTGATTAAGAAAAAATTGTTTAAAGTCATTGAGTAATTCCCACACTAAACATTTTATTGCTTTCTCTTTCTCTGATTATAGACCTCAAGTGATTTTTCCACCAGCTGTTCATCACATGCCCCAAAACATAAAACTCATTCATGGTAGGACCATACTGAAATGTGACATGTCATTAAGTTACCTTAATGAATGCAGACTAAACTCCTGCTCCTTCAGCCATTTAATAATTTCTTAAAATGGTTCAGTTTTTTCACTGTTGCTATAGAAGGGAATATATATAAGTAATAGAAGGATGTTATAATGATCAATGTGGCAAACGGTCAGTGCAGGAAATATTTACATATAAGAGTATTTATGGATGTGAATATACATAGATTCTAAGATGCTATTCTGTCAGTTGAGAGTTCCCAGTAGTAAAGAACCCTGTAGGACATTAGCCACAGGATACATAGCACAATGGTTGAGATTTTTAATATTATCCAACAAAAAGACACAGGATTTTTGGAAATACTTGATCGTATTACAAGAGAAGGAAATGCAGAAGACAATCTTGGAACATGTTGTAGCACCAGAAGAAAGTCTCTGCACATAATGGTTTCCATGAAAAGACTATAGGACTTTTTTAAAGAACTCAACTAGTTGAAGCTAAACGTTTTTGAGAAGGTTCCTGTTTCGTCAGCTGCAAGCCACTTTGTCACGCATGCTACTCCTTGCCATAATGAACTATATCCACAAGACATGAGCCAAAGAAAACTTCCCCTACTTCATGTTGTTTTTTTCAGATATGTGATCACATTGAGCAGAAAAGTAACTAATATTGATGTAAAAAGGAAGCAGAAAATGGCTACTCAATGTAGAGGCAGGGACTCTGAATTCAATTATTTCAGAATGTCCTTGGTTCTGTTCTCAGGAAAGCCAAAATAAAGCTCTGATTTCTTATTTCTCCCTAAATGACTGCTGCGGACTACTGAAAATTCAGTGAAAACACTACTCCCTGCTAGTGAAAACTTTCTAATTTGATTCTACATTTTCAAAGAGAAAATAAATTATTTCTATTCTAAAATTTTAACCAATCACCTAAATTGTTTGGGGATACCTCTTTAGCATGTAGCTGCAACCAGGACTGTGTTGAATTATCTTAGAGTCAACTTACTTTCTCTTAATCAAGATAGTTCTATCTCTTAAATCCATTTGGTTCATAACGTCTGTTAGTTTCACTGTGTTTCTGTTTAGTTTCTGTTTCCATGATTTGTCCAATGATGAGAGTGGAGTCTTGAAGTCTCCCACTATTATTGTGTGAGGTGCAATGTGTGCTTTGAGTTTTAGTAAAGTTTCTTTATGAATGTGTGGTTGGAACATAGATGTTAAGAATTGAGAGTTCATCTTGGTAGATTTTTCTTTGATGAGTATGAAGTGTCCTTCCTTATTTGTTTTATGTAGGTCTCAAACATTGGGTGGGGGCTATCCAAACATGCAGCTGTATATGGAGTATGGTCTTCTAGCTGGTGCCTCATCTGGCCTCAATGGAGAGGAAGCACTAGCCTCTCAGAGACTTAAAGTGGCATGGTGGGATACGAGGAGGGTACTCAGAAAACGAAGATGGGAGATTGTGGGGGTGACTGGACGGGTTATAAGTGAATAGCAAAAAAAAATAAAATAAAAGGAAAAAAAAAGAAAGTTAATTTTATTCTTATTAGAATGGCTACTCCAGCTTGTTCTTGGGACCATTTGCTTAGAAAATTGTTTTCAACCTTTACTTGAGGTAGTGTCTGTCTTTGTCACTGAGGTGCATTTCCTGTATGCAGCAAAATCCTGGCTCCTGTTTACATATCCAGTCTGTTAGTCTATGTCTTGTTATTGGGAAATTGAGTCCATTGAGATATTAAGGAAAATTGACTGTTGCTTCCAGTTAATTTTGATGTTATTTTTATGTTTGTGTGGCTATCTTCTTTTGGGTTTGTTGAAAGAAGATTAACCTCTTGATTTTTCTTGGGTATAATTTCCCTCCCTGTGTTGGTAGTTTCCATCTATTATCCTTTGTAGGACTGGATTTGTGGAAAGGTCTGCCTTTATTTGTTACTTGACCTTTTTCCCTTACCGCCTTTTATATTCTTTCTTTGTTCTGTGCATTAGACATTTTATTATGTGATGGGAGGAATTTCTTTTCTGTTCCAATCGTAGGCTTCTTGTATGTTTGTGTGCATCTCTTTTAGTTTAGGGAAGTTTTTTCTTCTATAATTTTGTTGAAGATGTTTACTTGCCCTTTGAGTTTGGAATATTCACTTTCTTCTATATCTATTATTCTTAGATTTGGTCTTTCCTTTATGTCCTGGATTTCCTGGATGTTTTGGATTAGGAGCTTTTGGCATTTTGTATTTTCCTTGACAATTGCGTCAATGTTTTCTATTATATCTTCTACACCTGAGATCTTCTATCTCTTGTCTTCTGTTGGTGATGCTTGCATCTATGACTCCTGATCTCTCCTAGGTTTTCTATCTCCAGGGTTGTCTCCTTTTGTGATTTCTTTATTGTTTCTACTTCCATTTTTAGATGCTGGATGGTTTTGTTCAATTCCTTCACCTGTTTGGTTGTGTTTTCCTGTATTTCTTTAAGGGACTTATTTATGTCCTTCTTAAAGTCCTCTATCATCATCATGAGATGTGATTTTAAATTAGAATCTTGCTTTTCAGGTATGTTAGGGTATCCTGTGGTTGGGGGACTGGTTCCAATGATGTCAAGTAGCCTTGGTTTCTGATGCTTATGGTCTTGCACTTGTCTCTCACCATCTGGCTATCTCTGGTGTTAGTTGGTCTTGCTATCTCTGACTGGAGCTTGTCCCTCCTGTGAGTCTGAGCCTGTGAGCCTGTGGTCTTAGGTGTGTCAGCATTCCTGGGAGACAAGCCCTCTCTGGTCAGGATTGGGGTGCAGAGAGCTGTGGCACAGGGTCAGCTCTGGGGGCAGATGTAAACCAGAAGGATCGTGTCCCTGGATGCTCTGCAGTTCCTAGGTCCTGGAGCTCCAGGTGAGTCCGACTTATTCCAGGCATTGGGGCAGTAGTGGTGGTCTCACCTGTGAGCGTAGGTGTGTCAGAACTCCTAGGGGACAAGCTATCTAGGGGTGGGATTGGATGCCGAGAACTGTGGCACAGGGTCAGTTTCAGGTCACAAATGGAAACTGCATATATATTATTATACACATTTTAATATATCATCTATATTATATGTGTGTGTGTGTATGTGTATATGTATATATATGACAAAGAATTGTGTGCAAGGTCACACTGTGACTGCCACTCTTGGGATAGAAACACTCCAGTTGGCCTTTCCACAAAGAATTTCAATTCTGTGAATCAGAGAAACTGTGGAACAAAACTATCTAGTAGCCAGTTATGTGCACTGAGAAACATGGGCAGTCCCTTCTGTCACTTCCTCACTTCCCATGAGTGACGGATGTCCAGGTAGCCTTGAGGTTAGGTGAAGCTATTGGAGCATATGAGAGCATGTTTTTCTCTGTGCAAACTGCACCATGTTAACAGGGCACTCGAAACATCCTGAAGTTTGGGGACTCCTGACTCTAGTTGCCATGGATTCTCGGGGTTCCTGATATATAGATAGACAAGCTAAACTCTTACCACATTTGCAGTACTGTTTACCATATTGATGTCTTTATTTTCCTTTGAACACCAAGTCTTTATTTTCCTTTGAACACGAAGTTTGGGAACTCCTGAATCTAGTAGCTATAGCCGTGACCCACAGTCTAAACTCTTGACAACATTATTTACCATACTGCTGTCTTTATTTTTACTTTCAACAATGAGTCTCACTTTAAATGCTGGCCTATCCTTCTCTACACAGTTCTGACAAGACTACAGGCAAGAGCCACCATGCTGGTAGTATATGAGAGGTTACTGAAAATTTTTGCCATGTAACTTTTCTCCATTTGACAAAGGAATGCACTTCTACTGTAGGATGAGAGAAGGGGTCACTCATTCATCACGGCCAGACTGACGTGGAGACTGGTCTTCAAGCTGATGAGGTTGAAGACCTCACATGGATAATCTGCAGTATCCTCCCTCCTGACAGTATGTATCCTGAGTTGGCACTTGGATGGAGAAAGTGTGATCCTCTCTGTGAGCTGCATATGTGATTATTCAACAGCCAACAGATGGAGACCCCAATGATGAGAAGCATCTACGACCCATGGGCTGTATGACCCTGATTCTGCTACTGAGTTTGCTGTGCCTCAGTTTCCCTATACTAGGACACACTTTGCATAATCATTGCAGTACCTATGAGTTAAGATTCGGTATGAGCAATGTTCTGACCTGGGGATGGGAAGCTGCTCACATCAGCAACATCTGTTGCACTTACCCTAGGCTGGACTCCTGAGGGTAAGAAGGTGCCTGGAGAACTGTCACCTCTTTCCCTTCCCTTGGAGACATTATTTTCGTCTGAGTCTCCTAACTCCATCAGAACAGTTGGATTCAGTCCTGGCACCTGTCCATTGAGGCTCAGGAGGAGGTGTACAGGTGAACTACATGACTGCAGCTGTCCTGGCGGTGCACAGCTGATTGTACACTCTATGGGACTTGGAGAGTCAGCCAAGCCTTGTTCCCTGTCAGCTCTGACTGGAAATCCAATGCTAGCCCTGAGGAAAAGCTCTCTGGGGACAACTAGAGTTGAGTCTGGATCCTTGGCTTCCTGATGCTCCTCCTACTGATTCAGTAATGAGTTGGACCATGAAGAGAGGGTGAACACAAGCTAAATGGGAAAATAGAAGGGAAGGAGACAAATCCATCACTATTGAGACCTTTGTCTTTGGTGACAAGATGGGGTCCTGAGACCAGAGAAGCTTAGGTCCATCACTCAGCAGAGGTACTTGGGAGTGTCTGCACAACCCAGAGGGAGTGAGCAAACGACCTCCATGCCCTTGGTGTGCATGTGACCCTGTGTCATTTCCTCTCTGTGGAACTCTGTCCTGGTGTGTCTCCACCCTCACTGTCCTCAGATGCTTGCTCACTCTCAGATGTCTGACCTCTTCATCTACAAGCCCCAGATGACCTCTTGCTCTCTTCTCTCTCTGGATACAGTCAACCCTGATTTCACTTTGAGATGGGCTGCCTGGTCTGACTTCCAGTCCACTAAAGCTAACGACCTTTTAGAAAAAAAAAAACTAGTTTAATCTTTCTGGAAATTCTAGTATGTAGACAGGCTCATATATGTGGGGCAATGTAAAACCGAAAACCTTGTAAGGTCAAGTGGATTCAGGAACCCCAGAATTCTCATAATTGAGAAAGGTAGGCATTTAAATCTATTCCTGACAATGTTTCTAACCTGGAACATGTGACCATGACACCCCATAGAGAGGACTGTGACAATCATACCCAAAGCCCTTAGACATGCAAATGAGGCATCCCTAACATCTCACACCAAACCAATAGGAAGCATCTAATGATTTTTTAAGATCCTGTCCACAAGGAATAAAGTGCACACGATATTTTACCAAAGACCAACTGAGAGTCCGTTTTATCGGTCTGTAACACTCTAAGGGAAGAATATTCTCTCTTGAAGCTTTCCTTGCTGGAAGATGCTCCAGCTTACCAAAGCCACTTCCTGCTCAGTGGTACCAACCTTATTTCTTAACCACCCACTATGGCACACTACCTACCACAGACTCCTGGGCAGCTGAGGCCAAGGAAGAGGCCCAGCATCCTGCCTTGCTCTGGCTCCCCCTAGGAGAGCTGCAACTCTTCAGCTGCTCAGGGCAGCCCTGAGCCCTGCATATCCTAGCAGTCATAAGCATGAGGGTGGATGAAAGAATGAACATCTCAGGGCATTACAAGGTCAGATGCTAATGGAATTCTCATATTTAAAGCTACTGACAGCAGTTAAACCTCCAGCACACATTACCTTGTTCATGTGTGGGGAGTTGGTGTAAAGGTGTGGGTAGGCATGAGTGTGGGTGTCGGTGCAGGAGCAACTGTAAACCATCATGTGTATGGGTGAGTGCAGGACTCAGCACCTACATGGAGGTCAGAGGTCAACTTGAAGGATCCTTTCCTATCCTTCCACCATAGCTCTCCTCCTCCCACAGAGTCAGACACTGTTCTCCTCACCAGTGAGCAGGAGACACTACCAGGGTCTGCAAGCACTGCAGAAAAGTACACAGTGGGCCACCATTGTGTAAGGCTAACTTACCCTCCCTCTGTGGAGAACAGCATTGGCTGCAGTGCTGCCCCAAGCTCTTCAGCCTTCCTCCCTCTGAGTTCAGGCTCTACACAGAGAGGAGCCCTTCCCAGGATAATGCTGACTGCTGTCAGGGATGGTGCTCAGAGTCCTGCTCTAAATCTTCTACACTTAAGTACATCCTTCCCCTGGGAAGATCCTGCTACGTGGAAAAATATCCCCAACCACATCCCAAGACCAATCCAAGGTCACCCAGAAGATCAGAGGTGGAAGGAGATGAGAAAGAGACCAAGCTGGAATCTCATGAGAGGATTGGGATTTGCTTGTTCCCATGGGCACAGGCTGGGAATTAACTTCTACATCTAAGGCTTCACCCCAACGTGCTGACATTTCTGGTATCCAATTACCAAGACTTGTAAATTTCTCCACTGTTTTCGTATGGAGGCCAATGTCAGAATTCTAGACAAGAAGATATAGGATTTGCTATTATTAGTGGTGATTTTGGGTATTAAGAGTTCTTGGGAGGTTGTCTGGGCCTTTCAATTAAAAATCCAAGAGTAATATGCAGGTGGGTGAGAGGTTATGTGGAAGGAGAGGTTGAGGATTGACCTTGGATGCAAATGAATATCTGAGGGGAATATTAGCAGGATACCCAGACCATATGAACCAAACAGAATAAAGCCACATGTGGTGCCAGCAGAGGGGAGGAGAAATGCTAGTCTATAGAAGACTACAGTATCTGTGCTATAACATCGGTTAAGCAGAACTCAGACAGAGTTAACATGCAGGTTAGTAGAACAATAATCGTTTACCATGCAAAAGCCCTGATCCATTACCCATGCACACACACAGAATAGCCCCACTGGACATTCATGTGTTCACTGACCTGAGTCTGAGATGTCCCCTGCTTCTCAATCACCCTAAGCCTCTCAAGGCAGGAGAAGTCCCTCCAGCCCATTCTAGCTCAAAGATAAGTCTGGATGCATGTACTTGGGCTAGGCCAGGATGCCTTGGCCAGCCCAGGTGTCTGTGTGGTGAGTCTATCATAAAGTGACCATGTGTCCTGGATCTAGCCCTCTGTATTTGGACACTTGTAGCAATGATGAGACAGAAGTTAACTCACAGGTAATGTCCACATCAATGGGTCGTGTTACATGGCACTCATTGTGTTCCAGGTTTCATACTTCTAGGGTCCTGTGTCACTTGTGGCATGAGTAAATGAGAGTCCATCTGTCTTCTCAACTTCAGCCTATCATTTTCTGAGGCTGTGACCATTTATCCTCCACAGGTAGGTTTATTCTAAGTCTCAGGTTCATGTTTTAAGGCTAACAGTCCTCACCCTTCATGGGGTTAGAGTTACCCTTGGGATGGTGGCCTTGGGTAACAGTGCTATACAGACATTAGAGAGAACATGGACCCTTGTGGGACCTCTGATTCTTGCAAAGGCATATTTCAACCATTTTTGGTCTCTGTAACCTCCACCCTCAATCCATATCCTTGGAGAACCAGGAAGAAGATGATTCAGGCAGGAGGAGGAGGATCTAAGTGCTCAGACATGGTGGGTCTCCTGTGCTGTGTGGGAGAAAGTCTAGTCACATGAGAACTGAGCTGCAGAGCTTGATGGTACTGACCTAGGACCTGGAGTCACAGCCCCAGTGTCTCTCCTGGTCCTCAGTGACCTACTGTCTCCTTGCACTATGGAACTGTGTCACTCTAGATGCACTGACCTCCACTGCTGAGCTGGGGCCAGCATCCTCCATGGTTTTGCTGTTCAAGGCTGTCCTCCAGATCAGACATAGAAGACTTTCCATTGATGCCTCCTCTGGCGCTGCCAAGAGACTGAATGACATGGTTCCTGCCCATGGAACAGAGCCATCAGGGTGTGGGCCTCCATGAATGAGTGTTGACAGTCACTGAGTGTGAGGCTTGTTTGTACAAATATATTTTCTTCTTCATGGTTCTTCCTTCGGGAATATTCTCCCTGCCAAGGTTAATGACTTCATAATTAGAAGTAGCACGAGTTTAGGAGGCAAGGGCATGTTTACGTCTCAGCAATAAACACTGAAACCTTAAGGACAGCCCTTCAGGCTGTGGGAGAGAACTTTGAAAACATGAGTTCAAAATTATAAAAATTTCTCAGCTATGTAAAATACAAAGCATGCAATGACAAATTATATGAGGGGCTTCACTTACCTAAAAGAAGAGGGCAACTGCACTCACTATAAGCTGTTTGTCAGAAAGATACAAAGGCAGGCAGATTCCTCAGTTCAAGGTCACCCAAGGGAAAAGGAGTTTAAGTCAAGGCCCAAGCCTGGTAGAAATGGAGATTTCAGGGTAGGATCAATCGTACCCAGCTAAGTTTATTGTCTATGCTTACAAAGGCAGATCTCTGAACTCATTTGCAATGACCCATGGCTCCAGCTGTATATGTAGGGGAAGATGGCCTTGTCAGGCATAGATGGGAGAGGAAGTCCTTGGTCCCGTGAAGGCTGGATGCCCCAGTGAGGGGGAATTTGAGGGTAGGAAGGTGGGAGTGGGTGGGTGGATGGAAGCACATCCTCATAGACGCAAGAAAAGGGGCATGGGGTAGGGGGCTTCTGGTATGGGAAATGGGGAAAGAGGGATACATCTGAAATGTAAATAAAATATCCAATAAAATAATTTTTTTATGTGTTTGCTGCCTCTTTGTAAGAATCAAAGGCTGGGACATGGGATGCTGATTCTTGAGATAACCAAAAGGAACCTGGAGTAATGGTTGAATTGATATATAAATAAAAGACTGGGCTTTTGGTCGGTAAAAGATAGCTATCCAGAGAATTTTTAGAATTGCAAGAGAAAGCTGTGGAGAACAGAGAGCTGTCTGGAAAGCTGTCTCAAGCAGAACATAGATTGTCAGCTTGTAACTCACAGTTTTATTTCCAGTCAATTTTCACTGTCCCAGACACCCCTTCCTCAGAACCCCTCTCCATCAAGGTGACACACTGAACTTCCCTTTGAACTCTACAGCCTGTCCTCAGAACCTAACGTATGTTCAAAAATTACACATGAGACAATGAGCAAGCCTGGAATTTAGCTCACTAACCAGGCTAGACCATAAGTTGGGCCAGTGTTCCCAGGAGTTCCATGGTGACTGGCATTAGGCACGGGACCTCAAAATGCAAAGGATGAGCTCAGAAGAAGAAATGGTATGAGGGACAGGCAAACAGGGTTGAAACAGAATCACAGTAGTTTTCCTTGGCTTGTAATGCTAAGTCTCACACAGGTGAGGGTCATGAAGGAATATTTCCTGATACACAGCTGGCTGTTTGCTTGATTTCAATATTTTATGTGCATGATAATTTTGGCTACATGCACAGCTGTGTACCACAAGCATGTCTGGTGCCAACACAGGTCAGAATGGGGCATTGGATCTTCTGAATATGGGATTACAGATGATTATGAGCTGCCATGTGTGTGCTAGGAACTGAATTTGGCTCCTCTACAAGAGAATCCAGTGCTCATAACCACTGACCCATCTCTCCAGCCCTCCCAGTGGATGTTTTCAGAAGCAGATCTGACTGAAGGAGGTAGAGAGCCAGAATGTGCTGAAACTATGCTCTAAGAAACAGGTGTGGTTTTGGCAGATCTGGGATAGGGATTTGGGGATGCTAACTTTTGACATATGACACCATTGTTACCAACAACAGGATCTAAGGCCAAGTTCTTCCAAAATTATTTCTCTAAAGAGCAAACTAGGGTAACATGAGAGACAGATGCTAAAGTTGTTTGAAATCAGTGACTCCCTGAGCAGAAGAGTCCTGTGTTCCATGAAGGACCCACTGAAACAAGGAGAACAGAGCAAAGCCCTGTCCTTCACCTTCCAAGAGGAATGATAGCGGCATACCAGAAACACATGATTTCCTGTCTAGTGCTTGGGCTGACAGACCCAGAATTTCTCAGAAATTCTCCAGAGGCAGGTGGCTTAGTCCTAGAGTCAAACCTAACTGTCTATTCAAATATTTCCATTTGTCTCTTTTGTGTGTTTCCTGTACTAAATTCTAAAACCTCAGTGTGGGCATAACATATTGACAGAAAGCAGGAACAGTCCAGACCAGTGTGTGCAAAGTGAAAACAACCAACCTAGCACACAGAGGTAGCACAAACCATTTACTGTTTACATGGTGATACATGAGTATTTGTACAGGTTCAACCTCAGCGTTTGAGAGTTATAGGGTCAAAATATCCTGTACCCTTCTGGATAATGTTCTGAAAGAGCAGAGATCCACTGGTGTGCATTATGTCTCTGACACTATATGCAGATCCCAGCATGCTTTGATTGGGATGGAGAGAACTGGGTGGGAGAGAGGATGGGGAAGGAAGCACAGTGGAGAGCAGAGGAGAGAGGACAGAAATCAGTGGAGGAGGGGACACACACAGGACATCTCTATGATATGGCAGGGACCTGGGACAAGGGGGGTAGTAGGTCCCCCAGGGTGGCTATTTGGGTGACTTTAGCTGAAACGCTTTCAGTAGGGGATATGGATCCTGAATTTTCCACTCTCTGTAGCCAGGCAGGACTCCCAGCATAGGAATAAGGACACCAACACATCCACAAAACCTTCGACCTAAAATTTGTCCTGCCTACAAGAAGTGCAGAGACAAAGATAGAACAGAGACCGAGGGAATGGCCAAACCAGTGACTGCCTCAACTTGAGACCCAGCCCATGGGTGAGCACCAATCCCTGACACTATAGATACTCTATTATATTTGCAGACAGGAGCCTAGCATGACTGTCCCCTGAGAGACTCCATCCAATAACCGATGGAAACAGATGCAGACCCACAGCCAAACATACATAGCATAAGTGTAGCTTTGTCTTCATGTGGGTCCCCCAACAATTATAACAGGGCTGTCCTTGAATTTGTTGCCTGCCTGAGGATCCCATTCACCTAACTGTGCTGCCTTGTCTGGCCTCTGTGAGAGAGGATACAGCTAGTCCTGCGTGACTGATGTGCTAGAGTGGATGAGGGGGATTGACGGGAGATCCCCAGGAAGAAGGAGCGGGAGACTAGGAAATGAGCTGTTATGGGGGTGGGGGAACTGAGAGGAGGGAAGTTGATATTGGGATGTAAAGGGAATAAATAATATATCAAGGAAAACAAAACACAGAGCCAACTCAGTACTTGATGGGGACACTGACAGCTTTCCCTCTAAGAGCATGAGCCACACAAGGATGCTGCTGTGACCACGTCTGCTCAGCATTCCCTTAGGAGTCTAGACACAACAATTCAGCAACACAAAGAAATGGAAGGTGGCCAATCAATCGGCTGTAGAGTATATGTGCAGATGACATGAAACTTATTTGGAGAAAACTCTTTTAAAAATCTATAGAAGTTTCTGGAACTGGTGAGCAAAAACACCCACATGAGCTGTACTTTTGGAAACTAATATTGACCTCAAATAACTAGATTTGACATGTTTGGTCAAATGCATAGACAAGAGTAGATGGGGTTACACACAGCTGGAAGGAACAGGATAAGTTTAGGAATGCTTTAGAAATGGGCAGTAATAGCGATAATCACATGACAATATAAACAAGCTTTATGCTACCAGCTGTGTGCTTCAAAACAGCTAAAGGGAGAAATCCCATATAGATTCAATATACATTATATAGAGTTGGATATATTTTATATATATGTCATCTATATTATACATAGTTATACAACAAGGAATTTGTGCAAGGTCACACTGTGAATGCCACCCTTGGGATAGAAACACTCCAGTTGGCCTTTCCACAAAGAATTTCAATTCTGTGGATCAAAGAAACTGTGAATCAAAACTATCTAGTAACCAGTTATGTGCACTGAGAAACATGGGCAGTCCCTTCTGTCACTTTCTCACTTCCCATGGGTGACAGGTGTCCAGGTAGTCTTGAGGTTAGGTGAAGCTATTGGAGCATATGAGAGTCTGTTTGTCTCTGTGTAAACTGCACCATGTTAACAGGGCACTCGAAACATCCCGAAGTTTGGGGATTCCTGAATCCAGTTGCCATGGATTCTCGGGGTTCCTGATGTATTAGATCCACAAGCTAAACTCTTACCACATTTGCAGTACTGTTTACCATACTGATGTCTTTATTTTCCTTTGAACACCAAGTCTCACTTTAAATGCTGACCTGTCCTTCTACACACTGCTATGTCAGAACTACAGGCAGAAGCCACAAGGCTGGCAGTTCATGAACAATTACTGACAATTTTTACTATGTAACTTTCATCCATGTTGGACCCCACTGACAAAGGAATGTCGCCACTCTGCTGTAGGATGGGAGGGGGGTCACTCATTCAACACGGCCAGGCTGACTGGGAGACTCTTTTTCGAGCTGACAAGGTTGGAGACTTCACATTGATACTCTCCAGCATCCTCCCTCATGACAGGATTTATGCGGAGTTGGCACTTTGATGGGGACAGAGTCATCCTCTCTGTGAGCTGCAGACGCTGATTATTGAATAGCCAACGGATGGAGATCCCAGTGTTGTCTGAGAAGCAAGTGAAGACCACTGAGCTCTGAACTCTGACTATTCTGTCAGTGGCTCTCATGAAGGGCTGTGTCACAGGCTCTGCAAAGAAACACAGTAGGGGACCAAATGACAGTCGTCCTTCAGACAGCTCAACCCACCCCTCTATAGCTCACAGTTAATAAAGTTTCCAGGGAGGAGAAATTGGAGCTGAGACAACAGTCATATCTTGTGCTTTGCATCTGTGACCCATGGGCTGTGTGATCCTGATTCAGCCACTGACTTCGCTGTGCCTCAGTTTCCCTACACTAGGACACACTGTGCATGATCATTGCAGTACCTATGAGTTAAGATTCGGTATGAGCAATGTTCTGACCTGGGGATGGGGAGCTGCTCACATCAGCAGCATCTGTTCTTCACACGCTGGGCTGGACTCATGAGGATGAGGAGGTGCCTGGAAAACTGTCACCTCTGTCCCTTCCCTTGGGAACATTATTTCCCTGTGAGTTTCCTAAGTCCATCAGAACAGTTGGATTCTGTTCTGTCATCTATCCATTGAGGCTCAGGAGAAGGAAGTGCACAGGAGACCTACATGACTGCAGGTGTCATGGTGGTGCACAGCTGACCCCACACCCTATGGGACTTGGACACTCAGGGTTGTTCCCTGTCAGCTCTGAGTGGAAGTCCAATGCTAGCCCTGAAGAAAGGCTCTCTGGGAACAACTAGAGTTGAGTCTGGATCCTTGGCTTCCTGATGGTCCTCTTACTGATTCAGTAGTGAGCTGGACCACGGAGTAAGGGTGAACACTGTCTAAACTACAACATAGAAGGAAAAGAGACAAATCCATCCATATTGAGAACTTTGTCTTTGGTGACAAGATGGGATCCTGAGACCAGAGAAGCTTAGATTCATCACTCAGCAGAGGTGCCTGTGAGTGTCTGCACAGTCAGAGGGAGTGAGCAAATGACCTCCATGCCCTCAGTGCTCCTGACTGTGTGTCACTTCCTCTGTGTGGAACTCTGTCCTCATGTGTCTCCACCCTCACTGTCCTCACATGCTTGCTCATAGTCAGAAGATGTAGGGGATGGGGGTAACTTCCTTCACTTCTTCCTCTGTAAGTCCCAGTGTTCACCTTCTGATCTCTTTGATCTCTTCCCTGTCTGGATGCAGTCAACCCTGACTCTACTTCAAGATGGGCTACTGGTCTGACTTCAAGTCCACTAAAGCTAGGACCTTGATTTTTACAAAGTAGTTTAATCTTTCTGGAAATTCCACTAAGTGGACAGGCTCAGACATGTGGATGGATAAAAGAATGGTCATCTCTGGGCCTGGCAAGGCCAGGTGTTAGTGAAATTCTCATATTTAAAGCTACTGACAGGGGGTAAACCTCCAGCTTACATTACCTTGTGCATGTATGGGAGTGTGTGTGTGTGTGTGTGTGTGTGTGTGTGTGTGTGTGTAGGAGCAGCTGTACACCATCGTGTGTATGGGTGAGTGCAGGACTCAGCAACTAGATGGAGGTCAGAGGTCAACTTGAGGGAGGCTTTCCTCTCATTCTACTATAGCTCCCCTCCTCCCACACAGTCAGACACTGTTCTCCTCACTGGTGAGCAGGAGACACTACCAGGGGCTGCACCCAATACAGGCAAGTGCATAGCTGTTCTGCCTTCCTTCTGAGAAGAACATCTGCTACATCACTGCCCCCAAGCTTCCTCTGAGCACAGACTCCTAGTAAGCAGGAGCCCTTCCCGGGACAATGCTGACTGCTTTCAGGGATAGTGTTCAGAGTCCTGCTCTGTCTCTTCCACATTGGTTTTGCCTGGTGTCCCCGGTGGCTTCACCATATGCCCATGTTTCAGTTTTCAAGACCACAAAGTGAGCAACAAGGCTGAAAATCATCTCTGTGCCCTGGGGCAGCAACAGCTCACCCCAGGACTGTCCTTCTCTGTGTTCTCCCAATGTGTCCTTTATGACACAGAATCCTAAGCTTCCCTTTGTTCTCAATGCTCTGAGGTAGCATCGACTCCCTACGGGAAGGTGACAGAGATGCCTGTGAGGACTGGGAAGGGACCTGCTGACTGATGTCTAGAAAAGGGACAGTCCCATTCTCACTGGAGTCAGCAGTCAGGGAGCATTGTCATGACACCCAGGAGGAGTTGTGTGAGCACTTTCATGTGTCTGTGAAGCAGGAGGTCACCAGGACCCTAGACAGAGGACAGTGGCCCCATAAACCTAGGGAGAGTATCAGAGGGACTCTCAGCATCCTATACTGGCAGAGCCTCACCTAGGGTCTGCCTGTGTCCTTCCTGGGAGGCAGCTGTCCTCTGTCTAGGTGATTCCCCATGGGATATGTGGGGGTGGAGAGATGGTAACACTGAATCCACTGACAGAGCAATATATTTAGTACATCTGAGAGACTGTGGAAGAGGCCTCCAGGTCTGTAGAGACAGGGATGGAGCCAGGTTATGAGTTAAGCTTGTAGCTCTTGACATTGCTTTTCTGAGTATTTCTGAGCATTTCTGAGTATTCTGTCATTGTGAGCATGGCAAGAGCCCCAGTAGATGGGGCAGAGTATGAAGTCTTAGGCTGAGTTACTTTCACTCTTATCTCGTCATCTAGTGACCACAAAGTAAATTACACCTCATGCCTGGATCTGTTCAATTCAGCTGCTCTGCAATCATTTGCCTGCAGGACACAATTCCAGGAGCTGGACCTCAGAGGATAACCAATTGGAGATGAGGACCTGTGTCCACTGCCTCTTACACTGGGAACCCTGCCCTTTCTGTTAAGTCTCATGAGTCCATCAGAACAGTTAGTTAATGGCCTGAGAACCTGTCCAGCTATGCTCTCCCTGCTGAGTCTCTGAGGTATGTCCAGGGGACCTAGCCTAACCATGGCACTCATGGCAGTTCACTGGCTGGTTCCACATGCCAGCAAAGCCTTGTCCCATGTCAGTTCCAACAGGAATCCAAAAAACAAGCAATGAAAAAAACACTCCCCACTGTCCCCTGGAGGCTCAACAGGGATGAAGATTAGCAGACAGTGCTTCCTGGTGATGTCTGTGAGAATTCCGTGGCTTCCTTAGCCAGGGCTTGCCTGACCCCCACAGAGTCTTCCTCAGGGCCATGTGCATGGTGAGAGACCCAAGGGTCAGGGCTGAGTCTGACATCTTTGACCTGAGTTTATCCAACACAGGCCTTTCTCTCTGCAGGTAAACACAGGGGAGGGGTTCTGATCTAATGCTGTTGGTCCACCCCATGTGTGCCCTGCAGTAAGCACCCAAACCCCAGTGTGAGGACACAGTGCAGGGGGGAGAGAGCAGGCACAGCCCAGTCCTCACCATCCGCTTATGAAGGAGGGTAAGTCACACCCAGCTGCTGGAAGCCATAGAGAGTCACTTACTGTTCACGTGGATTTGCACATGTGCTTTTTCAATTTTGAAATTTCTGTCTATCGTTTGTAGTGTGTACATGCCCGTGTCTTTCTCAGTGACATCCTGGAGCAGCAGGGATCCATTGGTGTACACTCTCTCTGTTCTGGTTTGTGCAGGCCCCTTGGTGACGGAGTTCCTGGGTCTGCTATATTCTGCAATTTTGAAGACCTGAAAGGTGGATGCTCCTTTGTACCAGCTAAAAATTTGGAAATCTTCTGGCAGATTAAGAACACGGAGAAGGATGCTTTCCCCTTCAGCAGCTTGCCGTGGCACTGGATCGATCGTGAGTAGGGCAGATGTAGCAGGGTCACAGCATGTGGAAAGGGAAGCTGGAAGGGAAAAGAGAAAATCACATGGGATCATTGTGCTTGGTGTAAAGATGGTGGCCGGCATCCTGAGCAGACAGATTCTTCACTCAGCCTAGAGATGCAGGTGTGGTGTGTCTACCCACCCAATGGAAGTCAGCAACATGGCATCCATTCCCTCAGTGTCCTGGAATCTGTCATTTCCTCTGCGTGGAGCTCTCTCCTCAGTGTCTCCGTGGCTGCCCCCTCACTGCCCCTGGTCAGACACTGCACACACTCATCACACTGCTTTGAGATGATGCCCTCCTCTGACCTTGGTCTCTAAATACCCTGGATATTCACTTTCTGACTTTCCTCATTTCCTTTGTACCTGCACTCAGCCTCTGATATCACCTTATAGATGTCTTAATGCTCAGCCTGCAGCCCCAAGACTCAGGCTGGGTGATGGCTGAGACCAGTCTGGTCTTGGCAGGCCCAGGTATTGGGAAGGGCTCAGAAATTATGCTGGCTAGCTTTATGTCAACTTAACACAAGCTAGAATCTTTGAAATAGGGAGCCTTAATTTAAAATGCCACCACCAGAATGGCCGGTGGCAAGCCTGTAGTGCATTTTTTAATTGGTGATCGATGTGGGAGAGACAGTCCACTGCAAGCATTCCCACCTCTGGGCTCGGTGTCCTAGGTGCTATAGGATCAGGATGGGCAAGCTGTGAGGAGACAGGCAGTAAGCAGCACTTCTGACAAAATGCTCCCCAGAGACATTTGTAGTCAAGCCTGGGACAGATGACTGAGGTCAGAGCTTCCTGGTGCTCACCACTCTGTGAGGATGCCATGGTTTCCTCAAGTACATGGCAAAAGTCCCCAGAAGATGGGCAGAGTCTGGCATCTAGGGCTGAGTTATTTTCTGTCAAGGTCCTCCCTGATACAGGAGAGAGTCAGACGATGGAGTCTGATCTATGGCATTTCTCTCCATATGTGTCCTGCACAAGTGGTCAACCCCAAAAGTGAAGACACGATGAAAAGGGGTCATAGCCACATGCCAGTGGTGACAGTCCTGTGGGTCGAAGCCCCAGCCAGCATGAATGATCACAGAGAGTCACTTACTGTCCACCTGAAGTTGCACGTGTGCTAATTTCATTTTCCGATGTCTACTCAGAATTCGTAGGGTGTAGAATCCGGTGTCATTCTGGGTGACATTCTGGAGCAGCAGGGATCCATTACTGTACACTGTCTCTCTGCCACTGTGGGCAGGGCCCAGCACAGTTGAATTCCTGGCTATGATCTGTCGGGCAATCTCAAATTTCCTAGACACAGATGCCCCTTTGTACCAGGAAAGCCGTCGGAGCTTATCCTGGAGATTGTGAACAAGGAGAAGAACGCTTCCCCTTCCGCAACACTGGGTGGCACTGATTCAATAGTGAGCTGTGGAGGTTGATAAGGACGCCCACAGATGAAACGAGAGGCTGGAGGAGAAGAGAGATCCATCAGTATTAGGACTTTTGTATTTGACTAAGATGGCGCCCTGTGTCCTGAGCAGCTGTGTCCATTGCTCAGCTGAGGTGTGTGGGTAAAGATCTCCCTGTCCCACTTGGTAGATGTCAGCACATTACCTCCATGCACTCTGTGTCCCTCTATTGTCATTTCCTCTTTATGGGTCTCTCTCCTTGGGCATCAACATGGCCCTGCCTCAGTGTCTTCAGATCCCTGCTCACACTTAGTGTAGATGGGTGTTGGGGTGATGCCTCCCGACCTTCACACTCTGACTCTTTTGTTTCTGTTCCTTTAGTGATTACACCCTACACCTGATTTGCTTTCTGGCTTTCTTTACTGGTTTGTCTTCTAGTCTACTAGGGCTAGGGAATTATGAGAACTGGGATTTGTCTTATATTATTTTTAAAGAAAGACTGCATTAACAAAAACCCTCAAATATCTGTGGAGAATGAATGAGTGAATGAATAATGATGAATGAATGAATGAGTGAGTAAGTGAGTGAGTGAGTGAGTGGTGTCTCAGGACCATACATGGCCATGATTTATCGAACAAATTCGTATGCTTGGGAATACGTGTTGATTGCTCCCATGTGCTATGGTTTTTATGCATTTACTTATTATATTTGTGTATCTGCTCATGTACAAGGGCTGTGTCTCAGTGTGTGGGTGAGTGCAGGGCACAGTCCCTAGGTGGAGGTCAGGGGACAACTAGTGTTCATTGGTTCTCGGGTCATCAGATATGAAGCAAATCTCTATATTCACTGAGCCATGTCACTGATCAACATCAGCTTGGTTTCCTATTTGAGACATCACAGCTGAAAACATCAGGCTTCAGAACACTGTGCTGATGCTACGGGTGAGAACAATCTCCCCCTCCCCCTGCTACTTCTTATTTGCCAAGAGCTTGATGATGATGATGATGATGATGATGATGATGATGACGACGACGATCCTCTATACTGCTGTGTCTTCTCCCCTACAAACCCTGATACACTTCTCCAGTCCCTGTCCCCTTGAGGAGACTCTAGACAGTAGGTGAGTCCTCTCCTCTCACACACTGTAAAATGTGGTCTCCTCACCTGTGAGCAGGAGCACCAACGATGGTGCATCTTTTGCAGATGATTCAGAGAGCACCTCCCTGGTCTCTGTGGCCAGATCTGTCCTCAGCCTGTAACACATCTGCTCCAGTACAGCTCCCCAGTTCTCTGATCCTCTAAGCTGAGCCTCCTCCCAGGCAGAAGCATCTCCCAGAGTCCCATGGGCTGTGGGCTGCTCTGTGTTCTCAGAGCTATTCACCTCTTCCCTTGGCTCTTTCTGTTTCAGTCCTCCAGAGCACACAGTAAACAAACTTCCAAGCATCCCTGTTCCCTGAGAGAACAGCTGTTCACCCCAGGACTGCCACTGCTCTGCCATGGCCTTTGTGTATCAGTGTCAAAGAGGGAGCTTCCGCATCCCTGTGTGGCATGAAACCCAGCTGGGCACCCAGTTTGCCATGTGTTCTCAGTGATCTGGAAAGATGGAATTTGCTCTCAGGAGGAAGGTGACAGAGCTGTCTGTGAGGGATCCAAAGGGCCCAGCTGCACGATGAGTGGGGAAGGGGACAACTCCATTCCTACTGCAGTCGCCAGTCAGGATTCTGAGGGAGAAAAAAGGCCCAGGAGCAGAAGTGTCAGGAACTCACAGTCTGAGTCTGTGGGAGGAGGTGACCTGAGTCCTGGAAAGGGGGGGCTCTGGACTCCATCATCTCATGCAAGATTTCAAGACAATGCCCCTACTTCTTCTGTTTGCTGAGCAGTGTCTGGCCATGTGCTCCCTGACATTTCTGAGATGCCTTGGACTCTGTCTAGGTTATTCCCTTAGGATACTCTATTCTCTCCAAAAAAAATACATAAAGCTGCAACTAAATGGGGTTTCCTATCAGGGTAGCAGATACAGAAAGCAGCTAGTAGGCATGAGAAAGCTGTATGGCCCCCAGGTCTGTAGGAACAGAAGAGGAAGCCAGGATAGGAGGTAAGTCTTGGCTCAGGCAAATCCTCTTCAGAGTGTTAATTGTTTTTCCCTGAGGCTGCCCTCCTGGTCCCTGGAAGAACTGCAGCTTACATCTGGGGAGCTGTCCACATCAGCAGAACCTGTGGTCATTTCCCTATCTGGACCCAAAGACCAAGCAATTGTCAGGAAGTCCTGTGTCCTCTGTCCCTCTCCTTGGCAACCACAACCTTCCTGGAAGTCTCATAAGTCCATCAGGACAGTTAGTTAGAAGGCTGGGCATCTGTCCTTCTATGCTCTCCTGCTGATTCATTGGAGATGTCCAAGAGACCTCACCTAACTGTGGCTCTCATGGCAGTACACTGGCTGATTACACATGGCACAAGAATTTGTTTCTCAAAGGCTCTGTTCCTCCCAACAGAAAGTCAAAATGCAGCCTTTTAAAAATGCTTCTCGGGCCATCAGGAGATGAGTCAGGACAGAGGTCTGGAGCCAGGGCTTCCTGGTGCTCCTTCCACGAGAATCCTATGGCTTCCACATTCAACTCAATCTTCCTCCCTCAAGGTCTTTCACAAGGACACATTACTGCTAAGAACCCCAGAAGTCTAGACAAGCAGTGATGTCCTTCATGGATGTATCAACCACACATCCAGCTGACTCAAGGAGATGAAGGATTCTGTTCAATTGCCATTATTCCCCATGTGTGTCCTGCACTAAATGTTCACACCCCAACGTGAGGACACAATGCAAAGGGTACGTAGGCCTGACACTTTGTATGTATCTACTGGAATGAACCCCACCCAGCACCCAGAGTTCACAAAGTATCACTTACTGTACACGTAGAGATACATGGATGTTGTCGATACAATTTCTCCACGTCTATTTACAGTTCGTAGGGTGTAGAATCCTGTGTCCTCCTGGGTGACATTGTGGATCCACAGGGACCCGTTGTTGGACATTGTCTCTCTACCGCTGTACATGGACCCCGTCACACTTACTTTAGTGTTCAGTATGTATACGACAATTTTCTTCAGCCCTCTGAACCAGGCTAAGGCTATAATATCCTCTGGCAGATTGTCACAAGAAGAAGGACATTTTCTCCTTCAACTACATTGGGTGGCACTGGTTCAATGGTGACCTGGGCAGTGGCAGGCAGGAGCCAGCAGGTTAAAAGGGAGGCTAAAAGGGAAGACAAAGCAACCATCAAGATTGAACAGATGAGTTCTGGTACTGAAGTTTTAAAAAAAAAAAAAAATCACGCTTCTGCCTTCCCAGAGCTCTGCTCACACCCCCAGCTAGGCTGTCGCTCATCTCACTCTCAACGGCTCTACCAACGGCCAGCTAGTTCCCTGACCAGGAACTATGATTGCTCCCCCAGGCCCTCTCAGCTAGCTTTGCCAAGCCTCCAACAACTGCCCTGGCTGCACTCTTCTGCCCACCTTTACTCTGCAGATGGAAAACACTAGACAGTTTTAATATTTGAAAACTAGCCAGATAGCACAATTGTTGGGCTCTTATCAGCTGACCTATTTCAGCAATTGGCTTCTGCCTCCTTTATTGACACAATCAAGAACCAATTAAGAAATCAACGCATCCCTCTACAGAGATCAGCACTCAGCTTAGGGGTGTGGGAAGGGGCGTGCCTACCCTCCTTGATGAAGATGAGCAACATGACCTCCTTCCCTGAGAGACTCTCACTGTGTCATCAACTCTCTCTATGCAGTTCTCTGCTCGGTTGTCGCCTAGCTCACTCCTGAGTGTCCAAATATTTGGTGTGAGGATGTCTGGCTGACTCCTCCTCCAGAAAACCCTCACTTAGTGAATTTTTGTTCTCTGTTCCCTTTGTAGTACCAGTCAACCCATGATATATCTTCCAGATACTCTGACTTCTGGCCCACTAGAGCCAGGGCTTTGGGAAGACAGGGAATAATCTGACATTAGGAAGACTCAGTTCCTGGGAAAGTCTTAGACATCAATAGAGGAAGGAAAGAAGGAAGGAAGGAGAGAGGGAGGAGGGAGGGAAGGAAGGAAAGAAGGATGGATGTGATGGGATGGATGGATTAGATACATGAATGGATGAGAAAATGGTGGATGGTGGATGGTAGATGAATGGATGTGTCCATGGGTTAATCTACATAGTTCCCAGGTTTGTAGCTAACAACAATAATTATATTCAAGGATGATGTAATTTTTTTACATTTACTTCTGTATTGTATGTGTGAGTTCGTGAAGGCATATGTCTCAGCATGAGCTTGTGTGGGTACATGCCACAGCACAAGTGTGAAGGCAAATGTCTCAGTGTTTTCGTGTCCTGATGCACCACAACATGGGTGTGGAGGGCAGAGAAACCCTGAAAGAGTCCCTTCTCCCCGTCTACCATGCTGGAACTGAGGACTGAATTGAAATTGTCTGTCTCTACACACTGAGTCATCTTGCTATTTGTTTGACTTCTATTTGGAATCAAATAGAAGTGATTCACAAAAGAACAGGCAATGAAACTGACTTTCAGTAGGGAACATTGGGGATTTTCTCTTCCCTCATCAGCTCCTGTCCAATGAGAGCATCATCCTGCTAAACCTAAGCCCTCAGTGCACTTTCTGCCCTATGAGTACAAACAAAAGCCCCGAGTCTCCTCTTGGGCTCCTCTCTTTTCAGGAAACTCCACCCTGTTCTCTGAGTTCTCCTCCCACACACAATCATGGAGTAGGCACTCTTACCTATGAGCAGGAGCCCCTGCCAGGGGGTACACCACTTGCAGGGAAGCACAGAGTAAGCCTCCATCTGTCTTCTCACTGTCATTGTCATATCCTTGCTCTGAGGAGACCTTCAGCTCCAGCAAGGCACCTGGCCTCTGCTGTCCTTCCTCCTTCTGACTGAGTTTTTCTCAGGCAAGAGTACGTCCCAGAATTCAGTGGGTTATGGGTGGTGAGTCTGTCTCCAAAGCACTGCTCGGTCCCTTCCACTCTAAGTGCTACCCCGCAGCCCTCCTACTTTTCTCTCTTTATGTTTCTCCTCCAAGCAACACATTGAGCAACAAGGCTGATAAGCATCCCTGTGCCCTCAGCGAAAAATGGCTCATCCCAAGGCTGACATCTGCTGACTCCCGGCCTTGAGTCTGTATGCATCAAAGGGGGAGCCTCCATCCTGTCTAGATGTCCCTGTGACACAGAAACACAGCTGAGCACCCAGTTTGCCCTGTGTCCTCAGTGCTCTTGGAAGGTGGGATTTCCTTGCAGGAAGGTGACAGAGATACCTGTGAGGGCTGGAAGTGGACCAACTGAGTGATAACTAGGGATGAAGATCAATCCTTTATCACTACAGTCGCCAGTCAAGTTCCTGATTCAGGAGAAAAACTCAGAAAAAAAGTTGTGTGAGGCTTTTCATGTCCTGAGTGTTGGGAAGAGTGACCTGTGTGTCCTGGAAAGGACTATGGGTGCCTCTTCCTACAGGGAGTTTCAAGACAACATTCCAGGATTATGGGTTGGCTGAGCTGTGTGTTGGGTGAGCCTAAGTTCTCTCTGGTCTTCCTTGGTCACCTATACCCTTTGTCTGAGTGATTCCCTATAAGAAATCCTGTCTTCCTCTATGGGAGATGCCAGGAGTGAATAGACTTTCAGGTTCCCCAGACAGAGGGGTATTCTCAGACACAAGTAACAGCGGGGTCTTAGAAGTGAGCTTCAGGTTCCTACAGACAGGAATGGAAATCGGTCTGCAAGCCAAGGTCAAGCATGGCTCAGGGAAATAATTGTCTGAGTATTGAGTGGGCATCCTGATATTGCCACCCTAGAGTTCTCTGAGAGAACTGCAGTCTCATGTTTAGGACTTCAGCAGGGGTGGTCAAGAGATCAAATGTGACCTTCCCTGATCCCTTCAGCACAGATAGGATGCAGGACCATGTCATCCTGCTCACTGTGCTCTGCAGAACTCCTGTTTCCATCTACTGTAGGGTGGGTCTAGGCAGGGTTCCAGATTCTTCCTGGGAAGACCTGGACTAAAATTGGAAGAAGTGTGGATCCAGAAGATGGGCACCCTCAGGAGGTGCCTTGTGCTCAGAAAATTTCAAAGGAAATTCCTGAGACACTTCTCTTCAGACTCAAAGGAGAAGAAAGTAATGAAGGGATTGCACCTCTACCCCCTGTCCATCTCTGGGCTCTCAAGCCTTCCTTATCTTTGCCCACAGGATGGTGAGGGCATCTGCTCTTGAGTACATAGAACATTGATTCAAATGGATGTGCCATCTGCACTTCCACTTACACTGCTCCAGGTCTCTTTTTCTTGGTATGATAAAGAAGCCGCTGAGCGACAGCACTTTAGGAGAGAGTAAAAGGTTTATTTTCTATCTGGGTCTGGGTCATTTTGTAGCAGGGAAGGATATGAAAGCAAAAAACATGATTCTGACTGGCTCATTCACTGGCTGGTTTTCTAGCTCATGCTTAGCAGTGGCCTGGGTCTCACAGACATGTCCACAGCCAGAACTGATAAGGATGGTTATACAGTTGAGATTCTTCTCCCTACCCCCAGTGACTTTGGGCTGTGTCAACTTGTCAGTAAATGCTAACTAGTGTGGGACTACGTAAGGGTATCCTGGTTCTTGGCTGGGCATGGGCCTAGAACCCCGAGACTCCAAGGGAGAAATGGCAGGAGTTCAGCTACGTCCCCAGAACTCAGGGTCCTAACAAGCAGCCCAATCTCCATAGACCTACATTGTTCAGTCACGTAGGCCATTACAGCCCCTCCAAAGTGCACAGGTAGAGGGGGTGTAACTACAGGCCTCAGGCCCTAGAGATTTACATACTAATGAAGGTCAGAGGGTGAGCCAATTAACCATTCCTCCCCAGAACCTCCCACTTTCTCCCTCCCTACTTAACCCATGAGTGTGGAGAGGGGTGGAGGTGGTGCTCAGAAATTTCCAATTCTGACACTCTCTCGCCAGAGAACAATAAACACCTTTCTGGTAATCCTGGACTCTCCTCTATTCACAATGTGGGCCTGCCTTGCAGCGTCAGTGCTCTGCCTCACCAGCCAGCCTCTCAAGCCCTGGCGACGACTTCTACGGTAAAGTTTACATCTGGGCTGCTTTGTCGGAAGCTCCAGAAGCACTCGATTCTCACTGGCTCATTCCTGCTGGCTTCGCTGCTTGCGGGCCTGGGGCCCCGCTGTGCCGACGTAGGGGTCCGTGGACTCCTGCGCCCCCGGATTGTTGTATTTCCTAACTAACTAGGACACTATTTCAAACTGTTAAGTCTTTCTCCTCCACAGGGAGTCTAAAATATGTACCCTCATTCTCCAAGTGAGTGTCCCTTTTTCTCTCCCTGCAGTCATCACATGAGCTGGTATCGCAGTCCCTCACAGCTGGACCTGAAAGCAGGACAGCTCAGGTCTCTACCTTGAGTTTCACTTTTCCAAATTCCCCATATCCTCAGCTCAGGGATGCTCTGGGGTATACCACTGACATTCTGAACAGTAAGTAAAACAGCGTCTTCAAAGCATTGATATCATCCTGACCCAGGACAGGCCTCCCAGACATATTCATTACCTGTGCCTTCTGGCTCCACTGGAATCAGAGCAGAAACCAATCTCCAGCTAAGACAAGACAGGAGCTGGGAGTGTTGGGAGTAAAGGAACATAAACATGGTTCAAAGTTCTAGATGATCCTTCTGGGTCATGAAGAATGGAGACCATGAAAGCAAATGGAGAGAACAGGATGGCATGGATTAGTGACTGAAGAAAACCCTAGTTGACCTTAAGTACATCCTTCCCCTGGGAAGGTCCTGCTACGTGGAAAAATATTCCAACCACATTCCAGGACCAATACAGGGGCACCCAGAAGATCAGAGGTGGAAGGAGAGGAGTAAGAGATCGAGCTGGAATCTCATGAGAGAATTGGGATTTTCTTGTTCCCATGGGCACAGGCTGGGAAATTACTTCTGCATCTACTCATAAAACCCAGGCTTCACCCCAAAGTTCAGTGCTGACATTTCAGGGATCCATTTACCAAGAATCTTACATTTCTTTGCCGTTGTCCTATTGATAACAATGGCAGAATTCCAGACAAGAAGATATAGAATCTGCTTTTATTAGTAGTAGGGTGGGGATTAATAGCCCTTGGGAACGTGACTGAGGCTTTCCATTGATAATCCAAGACTAAGTGCAGGTGGATGAGAGGCTGTATGGCAGGAGAGGTTGAGGTTTAACACTGGATGCAGATGAATGTCTGAGAAGACATAACAAGGACATCTGGACCATCTGGAGCAAACAGAATAAAGACGTATGTGATGTCAGCAGAGGGAAGAGGAAATCCTAGTCTGTAGAAGGCTATAATATCTATGTTATAACCTCAGTTAAGCAGGTTCCAGCCAGAGCCAGGTTAGTAGAAGAGTACTCATGTAGCACACATGAGCCCTGATCCATCAACACCACAATACACAGAACATCCCCACTGGACACTCATGTGTTCACTGAGTCTGAATTCCAGACGTTCCCTGTGTCTCTTGAGCCTCTCTAGGCAGAAGTCCTTCCAACCCATTCTAGCTCAATTCTGGGCCCCCTCATGGGCTTGGATTAGGCCAGGATGCCTTGGTCTGCCTAGATATCTCTGGGGTGGGTCTGTCATGAACCCAGAAACGACTGTGTGTCCTAGCTCCAGCCCTCTGTCTTTAGGCAGTTGTAGCAAGGATGGGACAAAAGTTAATCACAGGCAAATATCCAGGTTGATTGGGTCACTTGGGTTGGCACTCACTGGATTCCAGGTTTCACACTCCTAGGGTCCTGTGTCAGTTGAGACACTGAGTCATGAAGGTACTGTTGCCCTCAGACAGCCTCAACCAGTTTCCTGCTGAAAGATTTTGACCATTTATCCTCCACAGGTAGATTTATTTGAGTCTCCTGTTCACTCTTTAAGCTACTATCCTCATTCTCCACTGGGCTAGAACTGTCACATGTCATGGTGGCCTTGGGTGGCAGTGCTGTGCAGACAACAAAGAGACCATGGCTCCCTGTGGGACCTCTAATCCTTGCAAAAGTCTCTTTCAGCCGGTGTTGTTCTCTTTAACCTCCACCCCAATCCATGTCTTTGGAGAATCAGGCAGAAGCTGACTCGGCAGATGCAGAAGGAGCTGAGTGCCCAGACATGGTGGGTCTCCTGTGCTATATGGGAAAAACGGTCTTTGTCACATAGGAGCTGAGCTGCAGAGCTTGATAGTACACACCTAGGACCTGGAGGCACAGCCCAGTGTCTCTCCTGGTCCTCAGTGACCCACTGCCTGCCTTGCACCATGGAGCTGTGTCCCTCCAGGTGCACTGACCTCCACTGCTGAGCCTGGGCCAGCGGCCTCCATGGCAATGCTGCCTAAAGCTGTCCTCCAGGTCAGACATAAGAAGACTGCACACTGAACTTCCCGTAGAAACATCCAGAGCCTGTCCTCGGGGCTTGATGTGTGTTCAGAAATCTCACATGAGACAGTGAGCAGGACTGGTATTCAGCTCATTACCCAGGCTAGACCTTCAGAACATGGGCCAATCTTCCCAGGGGTTTGATGGTGAGTGACATGAGACACAGGACCACAAAAGGGCAAAGGATGAGTCTCAGAATGATCTAGGAGAATGGGATTCAGATGAGCTTGAAACAAACCATTGTTTTCTTCCCAGCCTATAATGCCCTGTCTCCACAGGTGGGGATCGTGCAGGGATATTTCCTGAAAAGCAGGTGGCTGTTTTCTTCCTTTTACTTTTTTATGTGTTTGGTTATTTTGGCTGCACGAATAGCTGTGCACCACAAGAATGCCTGGTGTCAGCCAGGCAGTGGTGGAGCACGCCTTTAATCCCAGCACTTGGGAGGCAGAGACAGGAGGATTTCTGAGTTCGAGGCCAGCCTGGTCTACAGAGTGAGTTCCAGGACAGCCAGGGCTACACAGAGAAACCCTGTTTCGAAAAACCAAAAAAAAAAAAAAAAAAAAAAAAAAAAAAAAAGAATGCCTGGTGTCCACCATAAGGGGACATTAGATCCCCTGGAATTGGAGTCAAAATGATTGTGAGCTGCCATGCGTGTGCTGGGAGCAGACCTCAGGTCTTCAAGAGAGTCCAGTGCTCTAACCACTGACCCATCTCCCTAGTCCTCCCAGGTAGATATTTTCAGCGATCTGACTGGTAGAAGGTAGAGAGCAAGAACTTGCTAGAACTCAGGCTAGAAGGACGGGTGTGTTTGTCAGATCCAGGATAGGAATTTGGGGTGCTAACTTTCTCCATGAGACCATTGTTACTAATACCCAGGATCTAAGGCCAATCTCTGCAAAGATGATTTCTCTAAAGAGCACAATCAAGTGAGATGAGAGACAGATGGTAAAGTTGTTTTAAATCAGTGACTCCTGAGCAGAGGGAGCCCTGTGGTAGATGCAGGATCTAATGGGAGGGTGAAGCAAAACCCTGTCCATTGTGTTCCAGGAGGAGTGACAGCAGCGCACCAGAAAAACATGATTTTCTGTCTAGTACAAGGACTGGCAGACCTAGAATTCCTCAGAAATTCTTCAGAGACAGGTGGCTTAATTCTAGAGTCAGATCTAACTGTCCATTTGTTTTAGATTCTTGGACAAGATGTCCCCTCAAATATTGACAACCGAGGTCAACACCAGATCCTCCTTGCTCTACAAACACGTGAGAAGGTCTCCAGGGTGGAGACACTGGATACGTGGCTGCAGACAGACAGCTTGTGTTTCACATCTGTCACCTGTGGTCTGTGTGAGGCTCATGTGGACACTGTGTTCCCTGTGTCTCAGTTTCCCAGTGACACACAGCACTCATGGGGAACAAATGTTGCAATGTCTATAAAGCAGCCTTAAATATGAGAAAGAGACCTGAAACGGAGACAGGACAGCTGTCCAGATCAACACTGTCTGTTACTATTTGCCTGCAGGAGAGAATGTGCTAGACTTACTCCCGAGGACATGGAGTCATCAGGAGGACCTAGGTCCTGTGTCCCTCCCTTGGGGACACTGATAATAATATGAAGTCTCATAAATCCATCAGAACAGTTGGCTGAATGGCCTGGGCAGTCCATGCTGAGACTCAGGAGGAGATGCCCAGGTGACCTAGCCTAACTGTGGCTCTCATGGCATTACACTGACTGGTTCCGTGAGCTAGGAGATTCACACATTTAATAAATCGTTCTTCTCTGTTAGCTCTGACAGGTCAGATTCCAACCCTAAGCATAGTTCCCCATGTCACCTGGAGTCAGGAGACTAGACAATGATCTGGAGCCGGGACTTCCCTGGTGGTCTCCACTCTAACAAGGATCCATAATTCCCTCAGTCAGACCATGCCTGAGTCTAAAGGATCTCTCTCAGACTACGTTTATGGTGAGTGCCACACAATCTGAGCTTATTCTAATCCTTGGGATGAATTACCCCACCACACACAACCCTATCAGAAAGGTGAATTCAGATAAAAGATTGAAATTGCAGCTTGTCTACACTGGTAGTGTCCTGCACTAAATGCTCAAACCTCAAATGGGCATAAAATACTGACAGGAAGCAGGAACAGTCCAGACCTGTGTATGCAACATGGAAACAACCCCATGTAGCACCCAGATGTCAGATAGAACCGCAGACTGTTTCTGTGATGATACACATGTGTTTATTCAGGTTCAACCTCCACATTTGAGAGTTGAAGGGCAAAACAGCCTCTGTCCGTCTGGGTGGTGTTCTGAAACAGCAGCGATCCATTGGCATACACGGTGTCTCTGACACTGTGTGCAGACCCCGGCAGGCTTTGATGGGTGGCTACTATAAACTGTGCAAGTTCATGGCTATCAAGCACAGTTACCCCTTTGTGTCAGTAAAAGGCTTGAAGACTCCCTGGCAGACTAAGAACAAATGGAATGTTTTCCCCTTCATCTGCATTGTGCATCACTAGTGAGCTGAGCAGAGCAGAAGGGTACCAGCAGCTTGGAAGTACGGCTACGAGCTGGAGAGACGACTTAGTAGTTAACAGCACAGGCTGTTAACTTTCAGAGGACATGGCTTTAATTCCCACCACCATGAGGGGACAGAAGCCATATTGGAAAGGCTACAGCAAGCGAGTTTTCTGGAGAGGGCCATTTTGCATGTCTGCCATGGGTATGCTCTGAGAGGCAAGGGACCCCCCAAGACTTCATCCCAGGATTGCTTCTAACTGTGATGTGCTTTTCCTGCCACTCTCGCATAGCTTAATGGTTTCCTGGGTATTTACCTACTCTGTTGGGGAGATTTCCTGCAGAATTATTATGAAGTTGTATGTTCACGTAGTAATACTGTTTAGATGAACTGATGATCTCATAATTCCTGTTAATAATTTTATAAAATTCCTAAATTGATACAAGCTATCTCAAGCCCGCTATTAGAATAAAAGGTGCAAATAGAACTCTGTAAACCTTCATGTATCATGAACTAATCACACTGAGAAAAGAAAAGAGGCTAGGAACAAATTTCTGATGAAGGAAAACATTCCTTCTAGGTTAGGAATGAGGCCACTATCTGATAACTAAAGGTCATAAACTGGGAATGGACAATTCATTGTAAATACAAAGACAGAAAATAAATGACTGACTCGTTTATACAAGACTTCAAAATAATAAGACACAAGGCAGATGATTTGACTCTTGACAAAACCATGCTAACTTGTGAAATAAAAACTATTGCTTTAAACTTCTAATGAACTTGTGGAGCTAGAAAATAGGTAAGAAATGTTTAGTCAGATATTAGTCTTAATGGAAAAACATGTAAACAATTCTGCTATGACTCCTTAAACCTTGACGACCTATGACATCAACTATTACTTTAAACTTACTATCAACTTTGGGAATGTAAAAGTGCTTAGAACACCATGTAATCAATTATCCTGCTGTAATGGTTCTTGACATGCCTTTGGATGTCAAGCTGGCTCTCAGCACACAGAGCAGCTCACCCTGCCTGTGACTCCAATTCTAGAAAGTCTGATGCCTCTTCTGGGCTGAGTAGACACTGCATACAGGTGGTACACACACCACACACACACACACACACTGCAGCACAAAACTCCCATAAAGTAAACAAATCTTTTAATGCCTTTTTTTTAAATAAATAAAATGAAGCTAGAAGGGAAGAGAGAAATTTGGGGCCCTCAGTCTGAAGGAGGAGTGTTCATCCCTCTGCCTCAGTGTGTGTGTCTGGGTGTGTCTATAGTACTTGGAGGAGACTTTGGAGTACATTGGAGCAATGTGACATGGCCTGCTTTCAGTCAGTGCCCCCCTGAATGTGTTATTCCCCTATGTGAGGGAATGACATATTCTCAGGTTTCTGAATGGCTCGCCCCTGACAGCCTTCAGATATCTGTTCACTCTTAGGTGTTGGGAGCCATAATGGGAAAAGCTAATAATTAGCAGGTGATCATCCTGAAATGCTTGCCTCGGATTATAATCTGAGACAAGTGTTCCCTCCATTAGCAAAGCTGTGGCTGGACATATTTTAGGAAAAATCCCTGCTATTAATATGCTTTTCCTATTATTATTATTATTATTATTATTATTATTATTATTATTAAACATATGTAACAATCACTAAGCAGTAGCACACCCCTTTGGAGCAGATCTCTGCAGACCCACGAAGATGTACTGTCTCATAGTGATGCTATATAGACAAATAGATGACTTCTTAAGTCTTAATGATGATCCTATAAGAATTCCTAAAATTATATCAATGATTATTTAGCTCTTCTATAGTGGGACTGGTATTAAGTCCCTTTCTGACAATCAATACTGCTATGAGAACTCTGCCAGTCTCCCAAGTGTCATCAATTAACAGCCTTGAGATAGAAACCAGACCCTCTCCTGCTCAGAGCACATTCCAATGTGGTTGTAAAACAATTAACCAAGGGTCACTAAAAGGGAACTCACGATTTATTTTAGGTGCTAGGACAGAAGAGAAAATATTGCCTGGGTTTATCTATACAAAACTTCACTAATTTCTTAAGTTATAGTTTTAAACTTTCGATGAACCTGTGGAGCTGGACAGGTGATAGATGTTTAGTCAGATAATTACTCCTAATGGATATGCATGTAAACATTTTCTGTTGTAAACTTCTATTTCAATTTATGATTTGAATTTTGGTGTGAACTTGTAATGAACTTTGCAACATGTGATCATGTACTCTGAATGATGTATAAGACAAAGGGACTCTCGTTAGCAGCTCGCTTTTTCTTCTTCTCTTCTCTACTCTTCTCTCCCTCTTCTGTCTTCCCTGCTTAGAATCTCTCCATTTAGGACCTTTCCACTTTTTCTCTTAGATAGCTTTCATAGGAAACTTTTTACACTTAGTAATAAACTGTGATAACTTCTTTAAGTGTCTTTTCTTCCTGCAACCTCAAACTAACAGACCTAAGTTAGAGCCTGGCAGCACCTGCAGAGAGAGTACAAAGGCCATTTGCCTAATCCTCTGCTGTCCCTGGCTGAGGTGTTAAGTGCCAGAAACAGTTTTTGCAGTTTCTGGACCAAGGATACCAGAGGGCAGGCCAGCTACAATGGCCTAACCCTAGGTCTTGCCCCCTGCCTACTCTCTTCCCATCCCCCGGGCTGCCTCAAGAAGAACCTACCGGAGGAGAAGAAAGATCACCTTCTCCTCCCACCAAGCCGGGCCAGGCTCCCGGCACTTAGGAGCATTTGTGGATGGTGAATGCCTTCACTAACCTCTTCCTCTAGAGTCCCCGGGTCATCTCATTTTCACATCACCCCCTGGAGATCACTAGAACACAGGGCTGCAGCTTTAGGCCACACCCTTAATCAGGCCACACCTCCTGCAGCTCACTCTAGGACACAGTGGAGGAGCTGTCTGTGCTGAGACTCATCTACTGTCAGTTTACATGCTCCTCCATGTTCCTTGTCACTTCCACTACGCTGAACTAAGCACATGGTGTGAAACTTCCCACTGCCCTGAAAAGGTGATTAAAAAAAAAAAAATCAGACCTTTCCTTTGTTCCAGAGATGGTAGAAAACTGCTAAATGGAGTAGCCCAGAAATAGAAAGTGCCCCTAGGGAAGGCTCCTCAGTCCCTCCACGATCACTCTTAGGACATCTATTTCTCGTTCTCTCACTCTCTCTACCTTGCTCTCATTTTCAATCTCTTTTTTAAAGCTTTTAAAAATTATTTTTTAGAATTATCTACATGCTTATTATATTTACATTTACACATATATTTACATAGATATATGTGTCTATATACGGACATATATGTATAATGTGTAAAAATATATGTGTATATATGTGGACCCAGAAGATTTTATATATTTATAGATTATATTATTTATAATATAATTATGTATATGTAATGTAATATAAATATATATGAATATACATACATATATAATCTGCAGGGTCTATTTACTATTCTTCATATGGATATGTTTTTCCTTGACCACTTGTGGTTGGATAACCCATCAGGGGCTCATCCATGGAGCATACTGACTCCCCTTCTCTCAGAACTTACTAATTACTATAGCTCTTTATATAGGAGTGGGTCCTCATGAGACTTCTCCATCCATGCTGCCATATCAATTCATCTTGTCACTGTTCAGGTCTGTGTAGGCAGCCATATATCAGAGATTTTTGGGTGCAGCTTCCATGTCATTTATAGAAGACAAAAATCTCACAGTAGGTGCTCTGGTCCTCTAGTTTTTACACTCTTTTCACTTCCTCTTGCGAGATATGCACGAGCCTCAGCCAAGGAGGTTGTGTTATGGATAGATCAATTGGGACTGGACAATGGTGCCCATTGTTCTCTGCATTTGGATCAGTTTTCTTTGGTGGTCCTCATCTGTGCAAAAAGAGGGTTCTTTGATGGCAATGAGAGCTGCATTTATCTGCGGGTATAAGGATGTGTATTTAGAATGAACCTAGAAATTATACTGATTTAGAAAAGAACCATGGTAGGTTTTCCTCTAGGATCCATGACCTCACTAGCCATGAGTATTTGATTAAGATTCTAGAACCAGGCATGATTTCCCTCCTATTGAGCAGGACTTAAGTCCAATTGGACAGTTGTTGGTTTCCTCCAGGATAGATGTGCCACTGTTGCATCTTTAGGGATATCTTGTCACACTGGTCAGTGCTGTGTTTTGTAGGTATCACAACTGGGTAGGACTATGGATTGTTTTCATCTCTAGTCAGCTTGCAAGTACTTGCAGGTACCTTCAAGTATTATAAGGTCTAGTCCTCAAAGAGGAGGTTTCTGGGTCAGATCCAACTAGATACTTCCAAGCCTTATATTTTTTTAAGTGCATGGTGACTTCAATAATAGCGACACATCTTCAAATTCCAGCAACAAAGGACAATACCAATAGCCTATATTGTTTAAGGAGGTTCTTGGAAGAACCTAACCATCAATTTGAAATGAGGTTTCTCAACCCAGTAACTGTGTTGCTGTGAGTCTGTGGCTCTCTGGGGGAACACTGTCATCCAACAAGTACAAATGTATTTAAATATTATATATACATAATATATACAATGTATCTTAGGTAAATGTAAAGTAACATGACTCGCTATAACTTTCTCAGACATCCCTATGGTTATTTATGCCTTATCCTTCTCTGTCTGTATTACATTCACCCCATCCCTGTGTGGCTCATTTCCTCCTTCATAGCACCTGCTCCTGGCTGTCCTCTGTGCTCCTCCAACACCCATGACCTCTTTCAACTTTCCTGGTTTCTCTGGCTATCCCCGGTTATGTACACACAGCTGAAGATTCAGAACTGGGAACCACAACAGTGAAAAAGCAGGCAGTGTTCATCTTTCTTGGTCTTGTTCACCTCTCTATCCATCCATTTACTATCCTATTCATTTACCTTCCAATGTTATGATTTCATTTTCCTTTACAACTGAATAGTGTTCTGCTCTCTTTGCACTGTAGGTAAACATAGATGCATAATCGTCTCAACAGGTGCAGAAAAGGCTTTTTGCAAAACCTAGCATGCCTTTATAACAAAAGTCCTTGAGAGAATAAAGGGATGGAGGAACCATGGTTCAATATAATGAAGGCTACATACATATGATAATCCCAAAGCCAACATCATTTGGGGGGACTTAAAGCATCCCCATTAAAACCAGGAAGGAGACAAGGCTGCCCACTCTCTGGACTCCTTTTCAATATGACATTGGATACACTGGCTGAAGCAAGAGAAGGAAATTAAAGGGTGTGGATAGGAAAGAAGTCAAGCCATCCCTATTTGCAAATGACATGATATTATACAGAAGAGATCCCAAAATTCTACCAGAAAACTTCTAGAAACAATCAAGAATCTCAGCAAAGTAGCAGAATATGCCAACTTGCAAAAGCAAGTAGTTTCTCTCTCCACCAACAACAAAGACACTAAGAAAGATGCCATGGTCCCATTTCTACGCACAGTAGCCTCAGAAAATCTAGTAACAAACCTAAGCAAAGAGGAGAAAGTCTTCTACAATGAAAACTTTAAATTTCTGAATACATAAATCTCTAATAAAGGTGTTATCATAAATTCTTAATCTCAATTGGGGGTATATACCCCACCTTAGATCATTCAGGTCCCAAATTAAAGACATAAAACTTTTATATTTATGATAAGCCTTTAAAGTACCAGAGCTGAGCAGACATCTACCCTCCAAGCTATTAGTGTCTACTTCCCTATCAATAAACCCAAGTTATAATTTGCCATGTTCTGCCTGGGCCACTCTTACTCTGAGTGGCCAGCCCTCATGGCCATGTTTTCATGATTCTCCTACCCCATTGCATCTTTTCCTCTCTCCACATTCTCTCTCTTCTCCTGTGGTCCTCCTCAGACACCAAGCCAGGGAACCAAAAACTCAGCCTACCTGAGTTATGCCGAGCTATAGGCCGTAGGCATTTTATTCAACCATTAGTTTTAAGTTAAGGAGCAAGCTTGCCATTGGGATACCTTCTTCCCTCAGAGCTGTGTGGTTCCTGGGCTTCTGAGTCCCAGGATACCATATGGCCAGAAACACTTACACTTCCTGCCCAGATATTGGCCATCAACTCATTACTAAAACCAATCGGTAGCAAGAAATTTTGTGATACAATTTTATATTGCCTTAGGCAGGTGAGGAAGGACAACTATTTACAGAATAGAAAATCTGGTGGTTAGCCATTGAAACAATAATACCACAATCCTGCCAACATTTAGCTCTCTGCCAGTACAGAATTAATTAACAATTGAAATTACAAAGACACACCTTCACACAATGTGTAGAAAAGATTATCCCAACAGCCACCATCACAGCCTCTGTCCCAATGACAGATGTGTAGATTCACTTGTCTCAGAAGGAGCTTCATGTTCTGAGCATGAAAGAGGAGATGGCATGTGTGTCCTGGGAAGGATGGGGTCCCCTAATGAGAGGTTGGGTGGCCATGAGCTCCACTGTCTACTGGAAAGGTCCAGGAAGACACAGTGTGTGTGGGGTGGAGTTGTGGCCCAGGCCTGCTCCTGTCCCGACTACCATGTATAAGAAGCATCTGTAACTCTCCTGCTGTCTATGGCATTTGTCTGTGGCAGATGCTTGAAGGGATGGGAGTGCCCAGGGCCCTCTGAGAGCACAGGCCCAGGAATGGCCAGTCATAGTACATCAGGTGCCTGATGGGGAACTGCTAGATCTGTGGAAACAAAGGCTGGTAAACAGGTGCTCCCTCACTTGTGCTCTTTCTCTCTCTCTCTCTCTCTCTCTCTCTCTCTCTCTCTCTCTCTCTCTCTCTTCCTCCCTCCTTAGCGGCACTATGTTCATGTCTCCAAGATGTCATATAGGTATGGTGTCCTGATGTGGCTTCTGGAACATAGGCCTGGTGGGCCCACCTGTTCCTGGAGCACTGGGCCAGTGCTGAGTACTGTTAAAGTCTTGTCAAGCACTTGATGTCAATGCTAATATTAATAAAAAAGATTTTATCTTAAGTGCTCCTTATGTTTATTGTCCTGTACAGGACCAAGGACACTGGTGGGGGAAATGACCAGTTTGACTCACCAGTTGCCACCTTTTGGGCATTTCCAGGGGGACTGACTGGCTGAGAATGGGATGTCAGTCAGATCCCCAGCTGACCATTCCCAGGTGGGAGCACCAGCCACCTGATCACTCACGGACACTTGAGGAGCTCCACAAGATAAACAGCTTGTTCCAGCATGGTGAGGTGTGGCCCTCACATGACCTCAAACAGCCTGCCACACACTTTCCCTGGAACACTTCCATACAGCTGGGGTTTGTATTCCAAGAGGCCTAGCTAGGATTGTTGTGACTGATGCAACAGAGACAGTGTCCTGATTGTCAGTAGGACCCGTCCTTTCCAGGTAGGTCCACGATGACTGGAACTCACATCCCTTTCTGGCTGTGTAAGCACGCTCTTCTCAGGGTTTGAGCCACTGGGAGGCAGGCCCATGTGCTGCCTTTTCAAGTTCACATTCAGGACAGGCCCCTTGTGAGGATTCTTTGTCTTAGTTTGGGTTTCATTGCTGTGAGGAGACACCATAACCAAGGCCATTCTTGCTAAAGAAGGAGCTAAGAGTCCTCTGTCTTGATCCAAGGCAGCCAGGAGAAGAGACTGACTTCCAGGCAGATGGGATGAGGGTCTCATTGCCCACTCCCACAGGACACACTTCCCCCAAAGGCCACACCTCCTAAAGTGCTGCTTCTTATGGGCCAAGCATATTCAAACCACCACACTCTTCTTGTCAACTTTTGGTAGTGTAGGTTGAATTGGTAACACCAAGAAAGAAGCACTGGCAATGAGATTGAAGAGTGACATCATGAGGGATGCGAATGTCCCCCAGGCTGAGCAGAGCATGGCAGAATGGCTGAGAGGTGGAGCTGCAGAGAGAAGTCACTGAGGCTGAGCCAGTGTAGTTGGGAATTAGCTAGCTGTGGCTAAAGTGGGGTGTGCAGAGGGCTGACCGACCAAACTACAGACTTGTGGAGTGTCCAGCCACTTTCAATGATGGAACAAGGAGCTGAAGCCATGAGACCAGTGGCTGACAGTGGCAGGACAGACAGCAGCAAACAAAATGGCAACAGCTGCTGTCCCTAGGGAGTGATGACAGAAGTCAAAGTAGAAGCTGTAATGAATCCACAGACCTGGAAGTAGCACCAATAGCCAAGTGTGGCGCAGTTCTGCTTCCCAGACATACAGAAGAGCAGAGACAGTTGTCATCAGGGGTTGAGGATTCCAGTCCCAGAGGCCTGCATGGCAGGAGGCTCCTCCCTCTTGCTCTCTGGCCTGTCTGTTGCCACTGCCTGCCACTGTCCGATTATGGTGGGTGTTGATGTTGGCAAATGTCAATAGCGGAAGAGCTTCTCTTCTCCTCGCCTCGGTTTCCGTCTGGGTCAAGTAAACAGCTGGCATTCAGCAGACTGGAAGCAGGAGGACACTCTATTTGGGAGTTAAGGTACAGGGCGCCACTTTGGCAGAGGCACCTGTTCTTGATTTGCCAATCTCTTATCTCTAAATTCTTGGCTATCTTTGCCCCAAATGTGCTGAGAGGTCTGTCCTTGAGTATAGTGGGGATTGCCTGTCCAGAGTGGATGTGTTTTACATATTGTACCTAAAGAATTTTTTTAGTATTGAAATATTTACCCCAAAATGCCATCTTGACCATTATCTGGGTAACAATGATTATTTTCAGCTGCACAAATTTTACTGTTTCTAGTACTTCTCATCACTTGTTCAAAACTCTAGCCACTAGTCAAAATCCTCTCATGGTCCAGCCCTAGCCCTGGAAACCTCTCCATGTGCCTTTCTCTGTGAATTAGCCTACTCTCTCATATATAACAATTTGATAGTAATTTTTCAGGTTGTTATTGCTGCTGTGTTCAAAACAATAAAGAAAGCAAACCAGCCTAGAGGCTAATCAATGAAGAAGGAACAAGGGGATTTGGGGGCATGCACAATGGAAATTTTTTTTTTAGTCTCCTGGGTTTTTTATTCACTTTACATCCAGATCACAACCCCCGCCTCTCTTCCAGTCCCACCCTTACAAATCCCTCTTCCTGTTGCCACCCCTTCTCCTGAGAGAAGAAGAGTCCCCTTGGTACCACCCCACCCAGAACATCTAATACCAGCAGGACTAGGGACATCCTCTCCCACTGAGGCCCATCCACGCAGTCACAGTATGGGAGAAGGGGATCCAATGGCAGGGAACAGAGACCAAGACAGCCCCTGCTCCACTTGTTAGAGGAACTACATGAAGACCAAGCTGCACATTTGCTACAGATGTATAGGGAATTTAGGACCATCATCCTGTATGCTCACTAGCTGGTGGCCCAGGCTCTGTGAACCTCCAAGGTTCCATGTCAATTGACCCTGTGGGTCTTCTTGTGGTGTCTTTGACCCCTCTGACTTGCTCACTTCTATCTCCCAGTCTTCCATAAGACTTCCCGGGCTCTGCCTGATGTTTGGCTGTAGGTCTCTGCATCTGCCTCCATCTGCTGCTGGATGAAGCCTCTCAGGAGACAGTTATGCTAGGTTCCTGTCTGCAAGCATAGCAAAGCATCATGAGACCACAGTCACCATGATACCTAAACCACACAAAGACTCAACAAAGAATGAAAATTTCAGACCAATTTGTCTTAGGAACATTGATGTAAAAACTACTCAGTAAAATACTTGCAAACGAACCCAGGAACATATCAAAAGCATCAGCTACCATGATCAAGTAGGCTTTATCCCAGGATGCAGGGATGGTTCAATATATGAAAATACATCAACATAATCCACCATATAAACAAACTGAAAGAAAAAAATCACATGATCATCTCATTAGATGCTTGAAAAAAGCCTTTGACAAAATTCAATAGCCCTTCATGTTAAAAGTTTAAAGAGATCAGGGATTCAAGGCACATACCTAAACATAATCAAGCATTTACAGGAAGCCAATAGCCAACATCAAATCAAATGGAGAGAAATTTAAAGCAATTCTACTAGTGTCAGGGACAAGATAAGGCTACCTACTCTTGCCCTACCTATTCAATATAGTGTCTGAAGGTCTAGTCAGAGCAATAAGACAACTAAAGGAGATCGGGGGATACAGATTGGAAAGGAAGAAGTCAAAGTATTGCTGTTCACAATGGAATTTTTAATGATTTATTTATTTTCATTTTATGTACACTGTTGTTCTGCCTCATTGTGTGTGTGTGGTGTGTGTGTATCAGATCCTCTGGAACCAGAGTTACAGTTATGACAAAGTAGGACAGTCCATCAAAATTCCTACTTCACAGAGAAGTCTGTCAGATGTACATGGCCTGGCAGTCAAAGATGCATGCCCCACCAGCATGGAGGAACCTTGGTGACTGTAAAGGTAGCCATTAGTCCCTGTCATTAGTACTTGAGCGTTCTTGCTCTGCACTTCCTGTTTACTCAGATAAAATGTATCCTTCTCAGGTCTCTGATGGGGTTGCAGACTAGATAGTTACAGTCTTACAGTTTTCTGTGTTATTAGATTCAAAAAAAGAGAACTAACAAGAGAGATGTAAAGTTTGAGATGTAATGGTTGAGAAACAAAACTTTAAATAATTTAAGACCTAAGAAAGTGTTTTAGGATCTAAGAAGATGTTTTATGTGAACTCTTAAGTGGTGATAAGAAAGTGATTTAGGTACAGAACTCTTGCATGTAAAATTAAAAAACAATTCACACTATTGCTGGCTATGCTCTAGTAACGAGGTCTCCCACCACCATGGTCCCCGTGCCGCGGCCACCCAACTCACTGTTGAATTACTGCTGGAACCTGCTCACATTCCAAGTCATCTGCCCCTGTGGCTAGCTGTCACAAATCCCCCATAAGCCAGTAAAATCAAAACTCTAGAGGCTTGTAATTTATCAGTCAGATTTATATCAGTAAATTCTCAACCCACACAATGAACTCAGAGCCAATTGATATTGATACAAGCTGCCCACCTAGATTGGACAAATTGTCCTGTATTATTTCATCCCTTCTACGATAGTCGTAGCTACCTGTGGCTATTTAAAGCCACTTGGCTTGGGTTCATCCTCTCCTTCCTTCATCTTCTCTGACCTCCTGTCCTCTCTGTCCTTATCTGTCTCATCTCTAAAACTATCAGCCCATCTTCTTTTTCTGCTGCCCAATTCCAGGCTCTAGCCTTATCTTGTGCCTACCCTTACCTGCGTATAGACGGCAATCCACACAGAACTTTGAACTCGTCAAGATCAGATAGGTAGATAGTAGAGTACTTTCTCCAAGGTTGCCAAATACAAATGGACTGGACATAGTAAATGTAACACTTACTTGATAGTTCTCATATTGTTTGTATTGTATATAATTTGTTAATGTTACAGATAAAGCTATTTCTTGGACTAAAAGCAGGAAATATTGGGGTAACCTTCCTTCACATTGTATTGAGTTGTGTCTCTGTATTTCTTTTATACTTTTTCCTTAATTAATTTATTTATTCATTCACTTTATATCCAAATTGTAGACCCCGCACCTTTCCTCACACAACCCCTCCTCCTCCCTCACTTCTCATGTGAGTAGGGGAGGGCCCACCACCATGGCACATTACATCACTACAGGGCTAGGCACATCCTCTCCCACTGAGGCCAGAAAAGGCAGCTCAGTTAGGGGAATGGGATCCACAGGCAGTCAACAGAGTCTGGCACAGCCCCAGCTCCAGTTGTTGGGGGAACTGCATGAAGACCAAGTTACACACATATACAACATATGTAAGGAGGGGCCTAGGTCCGGCCCATGCTCACTTTACGGTCGGTGGTTCAATCTCAAGGGTCTAGGTTAGCTGAATCTGTTGGTCTTCCTGTGGAGTTCCTATCCCCTTCAAGTCCTTAAAGCCTTACCCCAACTCTTCCACAGGACTCCCTGAGCTCCATCTAATGTGTCACCCAAACACAAAAGATGATAGCATCTACTCAGAACCTCATGAGACCATCTCTAAAGTTGACCAGAAACTTGGTCACAAAGCAAGCCCTTCAACAGACACAAGAAAATTGGAATAATCCCATGTATCCTATAGACCACCACTGGATTAAAGCTGAACTTCAACAACAACAGAAACAACAAAAAGCCTACACGCTCATGGAAATTTAACAACTCTCCAATCAATGATCACTGGATCAGGAAGAAAAAAAAAGAAATTAAATACCTTCCAAAATGCAATGAAAATGAAGGTACAACATAACCCAAACTTATGAACACTGGTAAAGCAGTGCTGAGAGGAAAGTTCACAGCACTCAGGCCTCATAAAGAAATTAAAGAGTCCTCATACTAACAATTTAAAAGTAGCCTGAAAGCTCTAGAAAAAAAAAAAAGAAAAAGAAGCAAACACACTCAAGAAGAGTAGATGGCAGGAAAAATCAAACTCAGGGTTGAAATCAATCAATTAGAAACAAAGAGAAAAAATTACAAAGAATCAACAAACCAAAATCTGGTTCTTTGAGAAAATCAACAAGAGAGACAAACCTTAGCCAAACTAATTCAAAAGGCCAGAGACAAAGAATCCAAACCAACAACATCAGACATGAGAAAGGAGGCACAACAAAGGCCACTGAGGAAGTCCAAAGAATCAATAGTCTTCAAAGGCTTGTACTCCACAAAACTGAAAATCAAATGAGATGGATGATTTTCTAAACAGATCCTACTTACCAAAGATGAATCAAGATCAAGCAAACTATCTAAATAGTCCTACAACACCTAAGGAAATAGGAGCAGTCATTAAAAGATCCCAATCAAAAAAAAAGCTACCAACCAGATAGTTTTAGCACAGAATTCTACCACACTTTCAAAGAAGAGATGATACCAATACTCCTAAAGCTGTTTCACACAATAGAAACAGAAGGAACACTACCAAACTCATTCTATGAGGCCACGTCACCCTTATACCCAAACCACACAAACACCTAACTAAGAAAGAGTATTTCAAGTCAATTTCCTTATGAACATTGATGCAAAAATACTCAATAAAATACTTGTAAACAAAATACAAGAACACAAAGGCATCATCCCTATGATCAAGTAGGATTTATCCCAGAGATGCAGGGGTGGGTTCAATATATGAAAATCTATCAATGCAATCCACCATATAACAAACTGAAAGAAAGAAAACACATGATCACATCATTAGAAAGCTGGAAAAGCCTTTGTCAAAATCCAACATCCCTTCATGCTAAAGTCGTGGACAGATCAGAGATACTAGGTACATACTTAAACACAATAAAGGCAATATACACCAAGCCACTAGCCAATCTCAAATTAAATGGAGAGAAATCAAAGCAATTCCACTAAAATCAGGGAACAAGACAAGGCTGCCCGCTCTCTCCCTATCTCTTCAGTTAGTACTTGCAGTTCTAGCTAGAGCAATAAGATAACTGAAGGAGATCTAGGGATACAAATTGGAAAAGATGTGTCACAGTATCACTGTTTGCAGATGATATGATAGTATACATAAGCAACCCAAAAAATCTACCAGAGACCTTTACAGCTAATAAATACCTTCAGCAAAGTGGCTGGATTCAAAATTAACTCAAAGAAATCAATAGGCCTTTTTTTATACAAATGATAAATGGGTTGAAAGAAGATAGGGAGACAACACTCTCACAATAGCCACAAATAATGTCAAATATCTTGGAGTAATCTAACCAAGCAAGTGAAAGACCTATATGTAAAGAACTTCAAGTCCTGAAGAAAGAAACTGAAGAAGACATCAGAAGATGGGAAAGATCTCTCATGCTCATGGATAGGTAGGATCAACATCATGAAATTGGTCCATCTTACTAAAAGCAATATACAGATTCAATGCAATTCCCATCAAAATTCCAACACAAGCCTTTACAGACCTTTGTAAGAGAAATGCTCAATTTCATATGGAAAAACAAACAACAACAACCAAACAGAATAGCTAAAACAATAAAAAGAACTTCTGAGGAATCACCATCCCAGATCTAAAGCTGTACTACAAAGTAATAGTAATAAAAACCACATGCTCTTGGTATAGAGACAGGTTGATAAATGGAATAAAATTGATAACCCTGAAACAAATTCACACACCTATGGACACTTGATTTTTGACAAAGAAGTCAAAATCATACATGGAAAAAAAGAAACATCATAAACAAGTCGTACTAGTCTAACTGGCTATGAGTAGAAGAATGCAAATAGATCAATACTTTTCACCTCTTGTGGATTTGGTTCAATGCTTGCATTATGGGTCCCCGAAATTGCACTAGAATTCCACACGTGAGACACTGAAGGCCCTGCTCCCAGCTAGTCCTGGTAAATAAAGTTGCCAGCAGCCAGTGGCTGGGTACGGAGTCAGAGGTGGGACTTCAGGATTCTCTGGCAAGGGGACCAAGGAAGAAGCAGAATCGCCATGCCAGAGAAAGAATAAGATCCAGGCTGGAGAGCTGCAGAAGGGAAAGCATAAGTCATGTAAGAGCTGGGGAAGAGCGGCCCCAGGGTGCCCTCCAATTGGGTCTAGGGTAGCAAAGATGGAATACAGATTTTAGTCATCTGAATCTGTCTGGTTACCTGTGCTCAGGGTATCACATGTCTGTGTCTCCTCTCATCTTTCTAGGCGAATCACCGTTGCCTGGCTTTATCCCAGAATTCTTTCTGCCTCCTGGATTTTCCACCTTCTACTCTACCTGGGTGTACAGGTGTGTCCGGAAAGAATATCATCCCATGGTGGGTTTCAGAGAGACTCCCAGCATCCCGTGCTGGCTGAGTGGGGTTTGAGTCTGATGGTTCAGGGATATCTCTAGTCACTTTCTCACTGTTCCCCTGTGTCACCTTGTCTTCTTCACGAGTTATGGCCCTAACAGAGTGGATTCCTCAAACACACAAGAAGGATCCAGTAAGTTAGAGTAAGCTCCTGGGAGGGGGATCCAGATCTGCTGGGACAAGAATGGAAACCAGTCTGCACAGTAACTTAGTGCTTTGGGAAAGGTGTCCCAGTATTGATTGTATGTTCCAATGTCACCCCCTGGTGTTTACTGGGAGAACTGCAGCTCATGTCTGGGCTGTAGCAGGGATGTGACTGGCCTCCAAGATCTGTGGGCTAACCTGATTCCTGAGCACAGTAGGCTCTGACCTCCAGGCTGCAGGACCATCATTCTCTGCCCCGTGGCTCCAGATCTCCCGGCTCCATCCCGAGCAGGGATACTTTGAGATTTGTCCTGGGAACTCCCTGTTGAGTTGGGAGTGTTGTGCATCCAGAGGATGCTACCAGTGGAGGACAGTCCTGAGACAGGTGTCTTAAAACATCAGGCAGAAGACACCAGCATGGGGTGTGCCCGCACTTGCTCAATTCATCTCTTGGCTCTAAATCCTTGGATCTCTGCTCCATGGACATACACACAGGGAAGAAGAGAGAGAGAGAGAGAGAGACAGAGAGAGAGAGAGAGAGAGAAGAGAAGAGAGAGAGAAACAGAGAGAGAGAGAAAAAAACGCTTTTTGAAAGGTGGGAACCTACAAAATTAGTTAGGTGTGATGACATATTCCCATAATCCAGTACCTGCCAAATGGGGGCAAGAGGATCACCGCAAATACGAGGCCAACAGGGTCTAAACGTTGAGTTCTGGGAGATATAATGAGACCTTGTCTCAAAAGCCAAAGGTGGGGGAAGAGGTCTGGGGATGTGCCTCAGCTGGTAGAGGGCTAGCCTAGCATGCATGAAACCCTGAGTTCAGTCTCCAACATGCCATCAGACTGCGTGTTGAAGTGGGAGCTGACTTTGGAAAGTCAGTTATGTCAAAGAACGTTTGGCTGAAGCAGACACAGGTGAAAGGAAGATTCACTAATGCAGATTCGTGAAGAAACATTTCTCTGAGCAAGCATGTGAAAAGACTCATGCTGGAAGGATTCTTTGCTAATGACACACATGTATCAGTCTGCCTTACGTGTGTTGTGGAGCTCCTGGTGATGTTAGGCAGATTCTTGCCACTTCTGTGGAATCGGGCGATTGGCAGAGTGATGTCAGCTGATACAGACTCACTTGGAGTTTGGCTAAGTCAGACTTCACATGCTGAGGCAAGACCCGTGAAGGACACATTTGGAGGGAGTGTAAGTAAGACTCGATGGACAGTGACATGGGCTTGCTTGCATAGCTAGTTTTGCAACACTTCTTAATCTCTGCTTCACACTGATAGAGGCACAGCCAAGAACTTCTCCTGGGGTCCCTGGTGGTCCTGGTTCCTCCTGACTGATTCATGCTGAGGCCGAGGCCTGGCTGTTCCTGCTAGGTCGTGCCACCGCTGCTGATTCATGTTTGTTATCCCGAATCTACGAACTGGAATGCTGCTATATTCATGAAGTGTTTGCAAGTGGATCAGCTGCCGCTGCTGACCTGTGAACTGAACTGCTGATTCCCTGACAAAGCAGATAGGATTTGCTCCAAACAAACATTTCTCAACAGGTCCACTTAGCCTGTATCATAGAAACCTTTGTTTTCCACGACCTCTACTACACGGGAGGTTACACCACTTAAGAACCATCACTAAAAGTAGGCATTGAAATAATTAAAGGCACAGGGTGTGGTGGTGTATGCCTGTAATCCCAACACTTGGGAGGGAGACAGAAGAGTCGGGAGTCAATATCATTCATAGGCACTAGCCTGGGCCACATGGACCCAGCTCAAAGGAAGCAAAACCAAAGCCACAAGGACTGGGGTGTAGTTCAACTAAACGGACAATGCTAGTGCTAGGTTCAGGCTAGGAATACAACTCCATGGCCAGTGTGTGCATGGCATGTATAAAGCCCATGGTCCCATCACTAACACCAACACATGCATGCACATACACATACATACACACACAAACATACATACAAGCATATACACCCATATACATGCACACAAGCAAAAACACATGCACACACCACTTCAGTCCCTAGCACTGAAAGGAGAAAAGATAACTCTCTTGCTATTTGAAGCATAAAGTAGGTACACTAGGCTTAGCTGCTTCTAGAAACTCTAGGAAAGAGTCCACACTCTACTCTTCTGAGCTTCTGGAAGCTTCCTGCTTTCCTTGTGTCACTCCAATCTTTTGCTTCTGGCATCCTGACTCCTGTTGATTCCATTGGTCGGCCATCCTTCTGATAAGACCCTCCTGATTCTTCACCCAGTCACCTATGATAAATCATATCCCCATCTCAAGATCCTCAAAGTGGCCAGCCTGTATTGTCACATGCCTTTAACCCCAGCACTAGGGAGGCAGAAGCAGGTGGATCTCTGAGTTCAAGGCCAGCCTGATCTACAGAACCAGTCCAGGAAGGCCCAGGCAACACACACACACACACACCACACACACACACACACATCCAAGGGCCATGCAGCAGGGAAAACAACCAGCTTTAGAACTCACGGAATCCATTCCACCAGTTAGCACAGTCATAATGGCTGTACCTTGGGCATGCATGGTCCTGAAGACCACCTGTCCTGAGGACTTCACCCTGTTGTAGAGCTTTGCTCTGGTTGTGGCCTTCACTTCTCTCTTAATCTAAATTATAAGAAAAACTCTAAGGGGGCTTTGAGCCCCTCACTGGACAGTATCATTGGCACTCACAATAATAATACTTGGTCTTTTTCAGACATCGCTGCTGGAGCAGAGTATGATTCTATCACCACCCTAGGAAAGAACTTAGAAATGTAGATTGTCAACAATGGCCACCACCCTTAGAAAGCATTTGGGAAAATAAAATTGTTAGTGAAGCTAGGTTAAGAAGTTTTGAGGGCTAGCTCTGATGCAGAAAATCTTAGGGAACAATTTGAAATTCAGAAATAGCTTAATAGTTAAGCTATTGATTTTTAAAGTCAAGGAACAAGAGCAATGGTTGTGGTTGCTGCTGGGACTTTTACTGAGGCTGGCCTGGTGATGATTGGTTTTTTTGTACCCCCTTTTGCCTTCAACTTCCTGGTATAATTTACAAGAATTTGCTGATGAGTAGATGTTGGTATCAGGCCGGAACTCAGTGACGTCACATCTAGGCGAACCTACATCGTTGCCACGGCAACCGCCATACACTCCCAGAACCCACCTGGCTACCTCACCTTTACCTGGGAAAAGGCTACATCACCGCCCATATAAATAGGCAGAACTCTCTGACCTCGCTGTCCTTCCCCTGCCATCTTCTCCCCCACCTTTCCCCTCTGCCCTAAATAACCCCCCTCCCACCAACCCCCCAGAACGTTTGGTCCGTTCTAAGCTCGCACCAAGTCTAACAGTAGATATGCATTCTGAGGATTAAAATAGATATATATGACTGATCTTTATATAAAAGTTCAGATCTGTGATTCTTTTTTTTTAATATTTGAAGCTTTTTTTAATTATTTTTTTCTTTTCTTTTTCTTTAATGTATTCCTTCTTTTTATTTAATCTTTTTTTTACACTCCAGATTTTACTCCCCTCCCAGTCCATCCTCTGACTGTTCCACATCCCATACCTACTCCCCATCCTCCTGTCTCCACGATGATGCCAACACCCCCACTACCCCCACCCCACCAGACCTCTAAACTCCCTGGGACCTCCAGTCTCTTGAGGGTTAGGTGCATCTTCTCTGACTGAACCCAGACCCAGCAGTCCTCTGCTGTATATGTGTTGGGGGCCTCATATCAGCTGGTGTATGCTGCCTGGTTGCTGGTCCAGTGTCTGAGAGATCTCGGGGATCCAGGTTAATTGAGACTGCTGGGTTTCTCCTACAGGATTGCTCTCCTCCTCAGCTTCTTTCAGCCTTTCCCTAATTCAACCACAGGAGTCAGCAGCTTCTGTCTATTGGTGGGTGAAAATATCTGCATCTGACTCTTTCAGCTGCTTGTTGGGTCTTTCAGAGGGCAGTCATGATAGATCCCTCTTTCTAAGCGCTTCATAGCCTCAGTAATAGTGTCAGCCTTGGGGCTTCCCCTTGAGCTGGATCCCCCTTTGGGCCTGTCACTGGACCTTCTTTTCCTCAGGCTCCTCTCCATTTTCATCCCTGCAGTTCTTTCAGACAGGAACAATTATGAGTCAGAGTTTTGACTATGATTTGACTGTGATTCTTTTAAGATTCTTACAAAGCCAGGCAGTGGTGGGCACGCCTTTAATCCCAGCACTTGGGAGGCAGAGGCAGGTGGATTTCTGAGTTCAGGCCAGCCTGGTCTACAGAGTGAGTTCCAGGACAGCCAGGGCTATACAGAGAAACCCTGTCTCGAAAGCCAAAAAAAAAAAAAAAAAAAAAAAAAAAAAAAAGATTCTTACAAGATTACTTTTAAAGATAAATAATAAAATAATTAATCCTTTCTTTGCAACTGCAAATTGTTGCCTACCAATAAGATAAACTGGCTAAGCAAACTCCTTGCAAGTTGCTTAGTTAGGAATGTACATGGGTACTTGGGAATAATTTGTTTCCTTTACTTGAACTACATAATGTTTTTCATGTAAAGGTATTGGGGTGTAGGAGGAGCTAAGGTGGGAGGAGTTAGGAGAGGAAGAGGAAAAAGGAAGAAGAGGAGCTAGAGAGAGAGAGTGTAGGGGATGGAGAACCACACAGGTATGGAGAGCACTTGTGGAGAAAACTTATAATTAGGTTAGCTAATTGGGATACAACTCTCTTTGTATGGGCGTCTTGTTATTAATCATTACCAAACATATAAATCCTTTGATTAATCTATGAGAATTAGAGTCTCATTCTCTTACTGGGCCCACATGGATGGTGGAATGTCTGGGCACTGCCGAGCCTTGATAGACAGCGTGGAAGATTGGTAGAGCCATCTCCCACACTGCCATCTCATAGGTGGCAGGGCTAGTGTTCTGGCTGGCCAGATCTAGCTGCGGCGTGCTGGTGGCCTCTGGCCGAGAAACATGGTGGCTGAGCTAGGCAGAGCCACTGCAGATTAAATAGTTGGCTTGACCAGAGGCCAGTTTTAAATAATAACCTCAACACATTACATATGCTTCATTACATAATACATTACATATACATTACATATACATTACATATACATGTGTGTGTGTGATCATGCAAATGTGGTGGTCAGAGGACAACTTTTAGTCACGTCTCACTAACCCTTTTTAGCAGGGGCTCAACAAGATGGCTTAGTGAATAAGGTGCTTGTTTCCAAGTCTGATGACCTGACTTGATCCCGGGGACTCACGAGGGAGAAGAGAACTGACTCATGCGAGTTGTCCTTTGACCTCTATACACTTAAATACAAACAAACAGACATACATACACAGACAAAGTGAAAAACTAATAAGATATAGAAAATGCATGCACAGGGAAATGTAACTAATGGGGAAATAGAGAGCTGTTTGAACCTTGAAAAGAGTTTTCTATGAAACTACAATCTCTTTACCTTCTTTGAGCTAGGGTGGGGAAAGAGAAAGATTTGTGAGAGACAGCCTAGTGCCAAGGTCTTGTCTGATGTTCTCACACTAAGCCTGCTCTACCACAACTGGGTGTCAAGAAGCATAGCTGGGGCTCCCCCGCCCCTTCTATTTTAAGGCTTTATAATGTTGTTTGGTGACTTCATCCTTCTTTTTTACTTCCTTAGATACTTATTTACTCTGCTGTCACTTAGATACAGTGAAGAGGGGCAGGGTAGGTGAAAACTCCCTGGACCTCACATTCTTGTACTGGTGTGGATCCTTCCAATTCCCTTGTGTCTAGGGTGGGCCAGGGAATTAGTTCTAAACCGAGTCTGCTGTGAGCCTTTGACCAATGCAATTGCTCCTTAAGTAAGGCTTGGCCTAGGGAAGGTAGGGAGTCCAGAGCTGGGTGCTAAGGGCCTTCAGAGCCAAGTGCATTGCACTTGGATTTAATTCCATTTATTTTATTTGCTGTGAACAGCTGGTATGATCCCTCAGAACCTAAGTTCTAGTCTCTACAACATGTTGAGGAGACCCCCACCAGTCCTGATAGCTGACGATGGCAAGCACTTGACCCTCACCGAATGAATCATCAGCACCAGGAGAGACCATTGACATTGTTTTTCATGTAGAGAAGTTTTAAGTAGTGCGGCCACCGTGACTGTAACTCAGGATTGTCAGAACTGGGATTATGAACAGATCTAGCCAACCCAAGGAAGAGTCTGTGTCTCTAACTGCTCGGCAAGTGTAACCCATGACACTGTAACAGGGAGTAACAGAGAAAAAAGTCTAAAGCACCAGGTGTACAGCTTCTGAAACTGCAGCCACTCATGAATGGCAGTATTACCACCAGAAAACAGAGGTGTGTCTTCCCTGAAATGCTTGCTTGGCTTTGACTTTGTGTGTGGAAGATGCTGCCCTGAGACAGTAAGGTGAGAGTGAGACAGATCTTACCACCAACCTGGAGATTGTAAGGTGTCGGGTTTCTTCTAATCCTGTTCTGTCAGACAGCCTTATTGGCGAACATCTTGATTCCAAAGTTGCCTGGCAGGTCCTGAAAGGAAATCATGGGCCACTGCCACTGAGTGGCCCTAGGGAGGGGCCCCCACTCCAAACCAGTTGCTCAAGAACCACTTTCTGGGATTTCCTTCTGAGATTCTGGCCTTTTATTTCCTACCATCTTGCTGCTTTGCTTAGGGGTGAGTGTAGGACCCAAAGGGCTGCTATGCCCTGGCTGAGCCTTTCAGTATACTGCTGTCTACTAAGTAACATTCTGCGGTTCCTCTAGGATCAAAACATCCTGACTAAGGCATGGAGCCCCAGGAAGGGAATTTACACTTGATATCCTATTGCCCCCCAGTTGAGTTCCTGGTTTTTCTTGAGTTTGTCCTTTTCCTTCTCTGGCTTGATGTATATATATTGAACCTGCCAGTAAAATTTTGGCATTCTCTCACAACAGATGACTCGAGTCTGAGTTGTTCTTTAATCCTCCAGGACTACACCGGAGCTCGGAGCTCGAACCGTGGGGAGTGCCGGGTTGTCAAGTGGAGGTCCCACCTAGATTTGGAACAGAAGAAAATCTGACGGGATCATTTCTGGAAGAGGCTGGCCGGCCGGCTCAGTGAGTGGAATGTATTGGAGACGCAGCTTGGGATCAAACTGAAAGCAGTAAGTAGCACTAAGAGAGTTTGATCGTTTTGATTGTGCCATGGGAACTAGGAGTTCCTCCCTACAAGTAGTGGCACAGGATGATGCAGCTAAGAAATCCTTGTATGAGGTGGAGAAGAGCTCCAGTTCTGAGGATGAGGGAGAAATTTTAGAAAAGGAAACATTGAAGAAATGCAAGGTCAAAAAATTGGAAGGGGAGCCGGAAAGGGGGAAATGAGAGCAGACGAGCTACTCAGTCCCCCGTGTCGGTGGGGCAGCCAGGATGGCACGATGGCCGGGCTCAGGGCATTTCTGCTGCTGCTGCAGCAGTGGTGGTGGGTGGCTGCAGGAGCTGCAGAGGCCATGGTCTGCACCAGTCATGCCGAATAAAAACAAGAAAGAGAAAGAACACCAAAACTAGTGAAAAGTGGAAAAGGTTCAAAAGAAGGACAAGATACAGAGAAGTAGAGATAGCCAGCGGAAAAACAGCCTCAGTAGCTGTCCAGTCCTCGACCCCTACTAAAATAAAAGTACCAATCCCTCAGCCAATCGTAGTCCCTGTGAAGAAAGACAAATGGCAGAACTCGTTTACGGTTTCATGCCAGCAATAATGGAGAACTGCAAAAATTCCCATCTTCACAAGATATTCTTCCTGCGGGTCAAGAGAAGCTTTTCATCCAGAAACTACGTCAGTGTTGTGTCTTCTTTGACTTTGCTTCTGACCCACTGTGTGACCTGCAGTGGAAAGAAGTAAAGCAAGCTGCACTAAGCGAGACGGTGGAGTATATCATCCACAACTGAAACTCAATCACAGAGCCCATTTACCCCAAAGCCATCCACATGTTTGCAGTTAATATGTTTCGAACCTTGCCACCACCCTCCAGTCCTATGGGAGCAGAATTCAACCCAGGAGGAGATGAATCAATGTTAGAAGCAGCCTGGCCTCATCCGCAGTTTGTTTATGCATTTCTCTTAAGATTTTTAGAGTCTCCAGATTTCCAGACCAATATAGCAAAGAAATATATGATCAGAATTTCTATTGCAGTTTCTAGAACTCTTTGACAGTGAGGATCCTTGGGAGAGAAATTTTCTAAAAATGACCCAGCACAGAATCTATGTGAAGTTCTTAGGCCTGTGTGCTTACATCAGGAAACAGATCAATAATATATATTTTATAGTTTATCTAGGAGAAGAGCACCACAATGCATAGAAAATTACTGGAGATCCTGGAAAATATAATTAATGGATTTGCCTTACCACTAAAGGAAGAGCACAAGATTTTCCTGTTGAAGGTGTTGCTGCCCTTCACATAGTGAGGTCCCTGAGTGTCTACCATCCCCAAACTGGCATACTGTGTCATGCAGTTTTTAGAGAAGAACAGCACCCTCACTGAACCAGTGGTAATGGCACTTCTCAAATACTGGCCAAAGACTCACAGTCCAAAAGAAGTAATGTAATTAAACGAATTAGAAGAAATTTTAGATGTAATTGAACCATCAGAATTTGTGAAGATCATGGAGCCTCTTTTCTGACAGTTAGCCAAATGTGTTTCCAGCCCTCACTTCCAGATTGCAGAACAGGCACTCTATTACTGGAATAATGAGTACATCATGAGTTTAATCAGTGACAATGCAGCGAAAATTCTGCCCATCATATTTCTATCCTTATACCGCAATTCAGAGCCCTCCTGGGATATGTCTTGCTTTCTTTCTGGTTCCTGCTGGAGAAATCCTTACTTCTGCTTTCCCTGTCTATTTGTCTGTCCTTGGTACACCAATCTCTTAATTGTCTGGTTTTGTTTCATTGTTTTATGTTAAAAAGTGTTTATTGGACATGATTAAAAATTCACAACTTGGATAATAGAAAGTTGGTTTAATAGTAACTCAGGGCTGGAGAGATGGCTCAGCTGTTAAAGGCCAGGCTATAGTAGAAAGAACACATTTAACTTTGAAAATTTATCTTGGAAAAACAAAAAGGGAGTTACCTCACCTCATGCAAGATTATCCTTTATTTTATATATTTTAAATTTTTTATTAGTGGATAAGGATGCATTGTCTGCAGCAGATAGACATTGGAAACAAGCCCAGAAGGCACTGGACTTAGTGAAATGAAAGAATTGTCATCAGGTGTATGGAAAGGCCCTGACCTTGTATTAGTCAGGGTGAGAGGTTCTGTTTGTGTTTTTCCTAAAGATGCTGAAAGTCCTGTTTGGATTCCTGAGCATTGTGTGTGCCCTGTCACTACGCAGCCTCACCCAAGTGGACATCTACTGGAGCCTTGTGAAGAATCCCCCAGTTCGGATGTCAATGGGGATAAGCAGCTTTAATTGGCCAGTCGTAGTTCCCACCAACAAGACTACTGGAAAAGCTGCTGCTAATTCTGAGAAACCAACAATTTCTTTATGTGAATATTAATGTTACTTGTGTGTAGCCTCTCTATGGAGAGAAGTTTCTAGCAGGACTCAAACTGGCCAGAAGGCTCCTTAGAGGATGGGCTAGAGGTCCTTGTCTCTGGGAGTCCTTAGCCTTTGGGACAGCCACAGCAGGACTGATATTTCTTTGCTGCTTTCACAGACAGCAGATCCAGTCCCAGGCAGTTACTAAGCAGGTGCTCGTGTTGCTGGCACGAGAGAACCCTTCTGCCCAGGTTTGGCTCAGCCTTTACTGAGAATAGTTAGTGAGAATAGTTAGTCAATGACGGGCAACTCCTTTGCAGTCCTTGTATACCTAAGACAGGGGTCCTGAGGCCAGCAGGGATTCCCAATGACGGGTAAATGGTATTGACAGAGGTTGACCTAAGACAGACGCTATTCGCCTATAAAATAAAAACGGGAGACTTGTAGGACCCCAAAGGGCTGCTATGCCCTAGCTGAGCCTTTCTGTATAATGTTGTCTACTAAGTAACATTCTGCGGTTCCTCTAGGATCAAAACATCCTGACTAAGGCATAGTGCACCAGGAAGGGAATTTACACGTCACATCCTATTGCCCCCCAGTTGAGTTCCTGCTTTTTCACAACCTGACTAATGCATGGTACCCCAGGAAGGGAATTTACTCTTGACATCCAACAAAACATCCTGTTGAATGATGATGCCCCAGGAAGGGAATTTGCACTTGACATCCCATTGCCCCAATTGAGTTCCTGTTTTTCCCTGAGTTTGTTTTTTTCCTTCCCTGGCTTGGTGTATATATTGAACCTGTTCAATAAAGGCATTGGCATTCTCTCACAAAGGATGACCTGGGTTTGAGTCTTTCTTTAATCCCCCAGGCCTACGCCCAAGCTCATTACCGTGGGCAGTGCTGGAGCTGTCAGTGTTTATGGTTATAAATCAGTTGGATTTGATTAGTCAAGAAGAAATCGTCTATGAGGATATAATCTAATGAAATAGGCCTTTCAAAAACAGGGAGTTTTTTACTTGCTTGTGTTGGGGGAACATGGGATATTAGAGAACTGAGAAGGAGCTTTCCTTTGCTTAAATGGGGGAGACCAGAGGCCAGGTAAGATCTTAGATGCATCTCCACCTGTCATCAGGGCAAAGTTGCCCTCAATCTGTCACTGCGGGGAACTGAACTGGAGAAGTAATGACTGCTATTGAAGCAGCTGCACACGGTCCTGTGTGCTGGCTGTGTAGCTCAGTGCACAGTGCCTCAGGGCCTCACATACCAGGGACTCTGAGTTCAATCCCTACCTAAAATAAAGTGGTGAGGTGCATGGGCCTGTGAACTTAGCTACTCCAGAGGTGGAGGCTGGATGACAAGGAGTTCAGCATCACCCAGTCTCTAAATAATGGCAGAAAACTCTGATCTAAATATGATATTTATCACAAAGCAATAGAATGCAGGTATTGATGTTTTGCATGAGGTAGATTGAATTAGGTACATACTTATCTTTAAAAGCTGAGACAGGGACTGGAGAGATGGCTTCACTATGACATGTACAGCAGTGCCTAGTCTCACAGTCGTGAGTGCAGTAACCATTCCCTTGCTCACAACACTTGGTAATGTCAGTCTTTAAAACGTAGCTATTTGTCAACAGTTTCTTGCTGAGGACCTTTCTGTTTGCACCTCAAACAGCAGCTCACGTGTGCAAAAGCACTTAGGTAAACTCCAAGGTTTATTGAAATTCAAGTCAGTCTCTGACAGGGCAGAACTTGGAGTTTGGGGAGGAATGAATACATTCCTAATAAGTTAATTTAAAATAATCTAGGTCAGGATAGTGAAGGGGCAGTTCTGGTACCTCTCTCTCAGCCAAATTTTAGTGCCTACAAGGATTGAGATTTCTGTAGGCTCCAGGATCCACCTTTTCTTCTATTGACAACACTGAAGGAGCCGAAAGACAGAGAGAGGGAGAGAGAGAGAGAGCAGAGACTCACCAGTGAGGGAGAGAATCTGGGAATGCATCACTGGTGTAACCAGCAGGACAGACAGACAGACTATGCTTACTTCTTTTTTACTTTATCTAATCATGAACTCTGTGGAGCTGATGGGAATAGGGCATCCTGGTCACTCTCACCAGTCAGACATCCAGATGTGCTACAGAGCAGAATGAAAGCCAGATGTTCAAGGATGTGCACCGTCTGGCTGCCTTTGCCCTTTGCAGGGAATGTGACAGCAAAGTGTGTCTGGCAGGTTTGTATGCTCACTGTGGTTGGGTCCACCCCCGAGAGTTGACACTGTGAAAGTATCCTTATAACTCAAAGCACTCTTTGGTCTATGTGTGTACTCTGTTGAAAGGCTTAAATTAAAATGTTGGTAAAATTGTTATAAAATGAAGGAAGAGGGTCTCAGACCCATTAGAATGGAAGCCATCTTTGATGTCAGAGTGGGTCTAGACTGAAGGAGAGAGATGGTTATGCTGCTATCTGTGGGCAGTGCTGTGCCCATGTCAACCTGTTTAGTACCTTTGGTCTCTTTTTGAGGTAGGCAGAATGTCCACTGCCTGGGTAACAAAGCTTGAGGATCACAGAGTTCAAGTCCTTTGACAAGGGCCACAGAACACGAGGGGTCATAGCCAGAAATTAAACAGGGGTGGAGGTTATTCCCACACACACTTTTGTATTAGACTCCTGGGACTCATTAACCAATCTTTCTTGGCTCTGTGGCATTGAGGACTGTAGACCCAAACTGGATTTCACAGTCATGTCTCCAAGAATACCTCATTCTCAGCTTGGTATGGTAGCACACACTTGTCATCCCAGCACATGAAAGGCTAAGGCAAGAGGATGGCCACCAGTTCAAGGCCAGCCTTGGTTACATAGTTCAAGAGGTTGCCAAGACTGCATGGTGAGACCCTGTCTCAACAAACAAACTAACCAAAACAGTACAGATACCCTACTTCCTCAAGACATTTTCTAGAGCAAACAGCCAGTGAAAAGTGGCCCTGCTTACCTTGTTAGGAGAGTTGTCAGAAGGTCCCAGATCTAGAGGAGCAAGAGAGAGTTATCAGTGCATATGAATAAGGTTTTATGAATTCTAGTATGTGGAGGGGCTCAGCCATCATCAGTTCAGGAATTAGCTTCCCCTGAGTCTGGTTAAGACCCATTGCATTAGTGTCAGAAGGAGCAGGATAGAGTCATCTCTGTCTTACCCAGATCACCAGATGCCCAGAATTGATTGTCAGCAGCATGCTCCAGTGGCAAGGAGAAACACAGAGGCCACTGCACCCAGATATGCCACAAAAAAGAGAAAGTTTCCCCAAGGTAGAATTCCCACATTTGTTATAGAGGCAGGGAAGACGGCATTAGGATGGCTCCTGGACACGTGATTTCCTTATGGCCTGCCTAGCCTAGGTGGAATGAGCCCTTCTCTAGGGCTCTCTCACACCATTCTTCTGTAGCTGGGAAGGGTATGATTTGTAGGGTCCTTAGCACTGGGAAGTAGAGATCCCTTCCATAAAATTTCTGAAAGGAAAGCATGGTCTATGATCCCAGGATCCCCTGGCAGAGCAGGAGACATGGTAGAACACCAATTCTCACCATGTGAGTGGCATTACTTACTGTTGTTGGAGGCTGAGGGTTTGTGCTCTGTGACGTCTCGCTGGTCACTTCCCCTAAATAAATATCAGACACTGTGACTACTATTCGCACACACGGGGGCCTTGCTTCCTGGAAGTGGGGAGGACACTGTGGGCAGCTTCCTCCTGGGAGTCCCTTGGTGTCACTGATGCCCCATCACATCAACTTGGCACTGCCTTCCCTCCTGGTTCTCACTGCTCAATCTAATCATGATCCCTGCTATCACCATTGTTAGTTCATTCTTCCCTCTTTGCCCCCAGGTGCCATGACCACACCCAGGACTGATGCTTTACTGTTAGTGAGCTGTATCCTCAGGCTGTAGCTTCTTAGGAGCTCCTGCACCTACCCTGCCTCATACCTGTCCTGTTTGGTTTACAGCAGGCAGTTCTAGCTCTTTTGTTTCTCTACTCATGTTCTTGACCAAGAAGACTTTGATGCTTCTTCATCTTAGGGTCTCTTCTCGGCCTATCTCCTGTCTCTCCTGCTACTGATTCAGTCAGCAGGACATGCTACCTGCATAGTCTTGCTGCTTCTTGGAGTCCCACCCTTGTCTCTCTTCTTGGACCTTGGCTTCTTGACTAGAGGATAGAAGAACATAATTGAATCTGTTGTCTAAGTAGGTGGGAGTGGATACCAAGAAACGGAGGTGGTCAGAGACCATGAAGACAGGGTCAGTGCTGAGAAGCAGAGGTTTAGGAAAGGAGAGAAAGGGCTCCAGCTCAGGCAGAGGGAGAGAAGTTCCTGCCTGCTTTCAAGCATGCCACTAAGTCTTTGAGCAAACAAAAAAGGAAAGCCCATCCTACCCGTCAGTCTTCCTGGAATAGAGGAAATATGCCAACGCCGCTATTAGACCCACCCCGGCCACGCATCCAATCACGATGCCAACAATGGCACCTTCTGAGAGGCCTCCTTGTGGTGTTTTGTCAGCTGTCAGGGAAAGAGAAGGCAAGAAGGAATGTAGTGAAGGTCTTTTCCAGTGCTGTGTCCTGGAGAATTTCCAGCGTGATATTATTTCTGTTCGCCCTTTTGGGGAATATATTTTCTGTGGGAAGGTTGATTGGGTGAGTTGAAGTGTGAGGCTCTTAGCAAATGCCTCTTCCCCTCAAACCGTATCCTAAGTTGGGTTTCCCTGTTCCTTCAATCCCCCAATTCCACCAGTTTTTATCCTGGCAATCACTTGAAGCTGTGGGAATGTGAGACAGAGTGATTGCTGTTGTGTACGCTAAAACTTCCAGTGTTTTCATGACTCCATCTGTTCCACAGGGTCTCAGTTGTGGCAGCCATGAGTAAGTAGTCCCTTGAGGCCATGATCTAATTGTCAGAAGGCACAGAGACCATGCTTTCTGCAGTGGGTAGGAAAGCAAGGCAGACTCTGTAAGATCCCGTTTCCTCTGCTGTGTGACTGTGGGTGGTACTCAGGCTCAACTTTGCAGAAACTCTGTTTGAGTTGAACACACTTCCTCCTCTGCTTGTGGTGGATCATATCTGCATGTGGCCTGAGAGCTAGCCCAGTCTCACCTTCACAGTCTAAGGCTGTCATAGCTAAATCCTGGAGGATGAAAACTAGTAATTTAGCAGGTTTGAAAGTTTGCATCAGGCTCTAACCAGCAGCTGACTCAGACAGATACAGATATCCAGAGCCAAACAGTGGATGGAGCTTGAGGACTCTTAAAGAAGAATAGGTGGAAGGATTGAGGGCCCTAAGGAGATAGGAACTGCACAGGAAGATCAACAGAGTAAACCAACCTGAACCCTTGGAGCTCTCAGAGACTGAATCACCAACCGTGGAGCATACCTAGTCTACACAGATCTACCTCCATGGGCTGAACCTAGGCCTCCCTGCACATATGTTGTAAATGTGCAGCTTGGTTTTCATGTAGGTCTCAAACATCTGGAGTGGGGGCTATCCCAAAACATGCAGCCTGTATATGGAGTACGGTCTTCAAAAAAAAAAACAGTTGTTCAGTTATTCATGGAATATTATTTTTTTTATATCTCTTGTATTCAGTTTGCAACTACTTCAATGAGAATTTTTGTATGTATATTCATGAGGGATATTGGACTATAATTTATATATTTTTGTTGGGTCTACACTTGATTTCACTATTTCAATATTATTTGCTTTGTGAAGGAGCTTATTGTGGTTCTGAATTTTTTTAAACATAACTCAAAAAGTGTTGCTTGTTTGAAGGCCCTATAGAATTCTTGTATATCTGACCCTTGGTATTTTGCTTGTTTGTTTATTTTCATTTTATTCTGTTTGAATGCTTTTTAATTTTTTTTTGATTTGCTGAAAATAAAAATAGAGGGTCCCAAAAAAAAAAAAAAAAAAAAAAAAAAAGTGGTTCTGAACTGGGGTCACTTTCTTTTAGTTTTGGAGTAGTATTCACTTAATATCTTACACTAAATTCCATGCTCAGTGTTTTTCACATAGTGAAATTTTTGCTGAATAAAAACCAAAATCAATAAAACATTAAAAAAAAAAAAAAAAAAAAAAAAAAAAAAAAAAAAAGAAAAGTTTGCATCAGACCCACCCTCCTTTCTCTCTCATTTTTATTTAGTAGCCATGTGGTTTCATTTTTTGGATAAAATGTGTGTCCCCAGCCCCTGATGTAATAGCATCTTTCACACCTCTTTACTCTTTGTTGTATATAACCATTTGAGGTTCAGCCCTGGTCAGTTTGCTTGCATGGTCATTAGTGCTAATGTTAGTAATTGTGATAATAGTATTTATAATGTAGCTGGCCCTGTATTTGTATCTGTTTTTATCTACGTGATAGATCTATCACACTGAAATTACTTTCATTTAAAGAGTGAAAACAACTGACGCTTAAAATGTTTTTGTTTTAAAGGTGCTCAACTCTGTGTGGTTAATCAGAGGTAAGGCTGGCTGCCTGACATCAAGGCTAACACTAATGGGAATAGGTATAGCTAACCTTCTTACTCCCTGGGTGTGTGTGTGAGTTTGCCAAAAATACCACTTGGTTATTATATTAAATACTTAAAAACTACTGTGAGGCAGGTAAAGGATGTAATGCAACCTAGAATCCTAGCATTCAGAGGCTGAGGCAGGAGGATTGTGAGTTTGAGAAGAGTCTGGGCTATATAATGAGACTCTTGTCTCAGAAAGCTCTGTCAAACCAGCAGAGGGAGGGAAATGGTGATCAGAATGAAGAGGACAAGGCAGAGACTAGGGTACAGAAAGCTGACACACCGGAAGTTCAAAATGATTAACAATGGCAACCTTTTCCCAGATTAGCTTTGAGAAAAGAGGTGGCTATTACTGAAATTTGAGACCTTGCCATCCACTCTTCAGAATACTAAGAATTCTAAGAGCACTCAATAGTTACATGCTAGCAGCTGGGTGGCCTAGTTGCAACAAACAGATTCCTAGAATCCTGGACGTTGCAGAGAGGGAAGCGTGAAGAAACATAAAATTGAACAGATGTATAACCAATAAGATTGGATCAATAAAAAAAAGTTGACAAAATTTCATAGGCTTTAACAACAAAAATGCTGAACACTGGTCTAGTTCAGTGTCATGGAAATGCACAGCCAATACGGTACTCAGTGGGGACACTGACAACTTTCCCTCTAAGATCAGGAAGAACACAGGATGTGGCTGAGACCACTTCTGTTCAAAAGAGTCTTAGGAGCCCTACACAGAACCATTAGTCTAGACAACGACATAAAAGTGCCCAATTATAAAGTAGTAAAATAGATATCTGTAGAAGACACCAACTTGTTTGTAGAAGAGCCTTAACGTTCTACAGAACATTCTACAAAACATTGGCTAACAAAGTGAAAACACCCAAATGAGCTATACTTCTGTGTGCTAATCTTGACCACGAACATTCAGAGTTCCTTTTGTATTTCCTGGCAGTTCTAGAGATTGAACCTTGTGTCTCATGCAAATGTTCAGCCACTGAGCAACAGTCCCAGCTGTAACAGTGAACTTTCTGAAAGGAAATTAAGGAAGTATTTTATTTAGAAGAGCAATGAAAAGAATAAATACTTAGAATCAACTCCACCAAAGAGATAAAAGACTTGCACTATCAAATACTGCTGTCAGAGATGATGAAAGAAGACATGAAATGAAAGGTTCCAGGTTGGATGGGCTGGAAGAGGAGAGGAAGGAGGAGGAAGAAGAAGAGAGGGAAGGGGAGGAGGAGGAGGAAGGAGAGGAGAAAAAAACATCGCCATGGGTTAGGAGTCAAGAAAATATGGCCCTGAGGACTGGCCAATTGGAGTTAAGAGCATCCCAGATGGAATGTAGTAAGTAGTAACTCAGGGTTATTGATAGGAAACAGATTTTAATAGCATAGACGGTAGATATCTACCCAGCTCTAGTACAAATTAAGGCTTATTGTAAATAATAAAAGTTGTGTGTCTTTTATCTGAAAACTGAATGATCAAAGGTGGGGTAGAACCCCTAGATTGGGATTAAAAATTTCTTTTTTTTTTTTTCAAGTGTAAACCCAACAAAAATATATAAATTATAGCCCAGTATCCTCATGAGTATACATACAAAAATTCTCAATGAAGTAGTTGCAAACTGAATACAAGAGATATAAAAAATAATATTCCATGAATAACTGAATAACTGTTTTTTTTTTTTTTTTTAGAAGACCATACTCCATATACAGGCTGCATGTTTTGGGATAGCCCGCACTCCAGATGTTTGAGACCTACATGAAAACCAAGCTGCACATTTACAACATATGTGCAGGGAGGCCTAGGTCCAGCCCATGGAGGTAGATCTGTGTAGACTAGGTATGCTCCACGGTTGGTGATTCAGTCTCTGAGAGCTCCAAGGGTTCAGGTTCGTTTACTCTGTTGATCTTCCTGTGCAGTTCCTATCTCCTTAGGGCCCACAATCCTTCTGCCTATTCTTCTATCAGAGTCCTCAAGCTCCACCCACTGTTTGGCTCTGGATGTCTGTATCTGTCTGAGTCAGCTGCTGGTTAGAGCCTCTCAGAGGACAGCTTGCCCCTGTCTGTTCTCAGGCTGGAGGTTTAGATCCTGGGAGCTCTGGTTGAATCTTTTGATACTCATTCTAAAAAGGACAAAAGCACCCTCACTTTGGTCTTCCTCCTTCTTCTTGAGTTTCATGAGGTTTATGCGTTGCATCTTAGGTATTGTGTGTTTTGGGCTAATATCCGCTTATCAGTGAGTGCATACCATGTGTGTTCTTTTGTGATTGGGTCATCTCACTCAGGATGATATTTTCTAGCTCCATCCATTTGTCTAAGAATTTCATGAGCTCATTATTTTTAATGGCTGAGTAGTACTCCATTGTGTAAATGTACCACATTTTCTGTATCCATTCTTCTGTTGAAGGACATCTGGGTTCTTTCCATCTTCTGGCTATTATAAATAAGGCCGCTATAAACATAGTGGAGCATGTGGCCCTGTTGCATGTTGAAATATCTTCTGGGTATATACCCAGGAGGGGTATAGCTGGGTCCTCAGGTAACACCATGTTCAATTTTCTGAGGTATCGCCAGACTGCTTTCCATAGTGGTTGTACCAGCTTGCAATCCCACCAACAATGGAGGAGTGTTCCTCTTTCTCCACATCCTCGCCAACATCTGCTGTCACCTGTGTTTTGGATCTTAGCCAATCTGACTGGTGTGAGGTGGAATCTCAGTGTTGTTTTCATTTGCATTTCCCTGATGACTAGGGATGCTGAGCACTTCTTTAGATGTTTCTCAATCATTCGAGTTTCCTCAGTTGAGAGTTCTTTGTTCAACTCTCTACCCCATTTTTTAATAGGGTTATTTGATGGTCTGGAATCTAGTTTCTTCAGTTCTTTGTATACCTTGGATATTAGCCCTCTATCAGTAAAAATTTCTACAACAATAATTTTAGTACAAATCTGCAATAATCATAAAGGCAGACATATAGATTAGTGAAATAAAATAGACAGCTCAGAACTACTCTCATTCACTGGCCAATGAGTCAATTAAAGATTAGTTGATACATGATAAATGTGCACATTTATGGAGCACAGTATCTGTTTTGCATATATATTATAATGTGCTGACCGATCAGAGAGGGTGCCATATCAATCACTTCATTTTTTAATGTTGTGAACATTAAACTTTGCTGATTCGTTTGAAAAGACAGAGTTAATTGGTGTAAAACAGAGGTGTCCTATTGAGTTACAGAATTTGGAAGGCATCTTGCTGTCCAACTGTACCTGGGACCAAATGAAATTTGATCCGGATGCTAAGATTGTTCAATGATAGAGGGATAATCTTTTACACGAGGGATGTTGGGAAAATGGGATATCCATGAAAAAAACTGATTTAAGCCCTCACCTAACATCATATAAAAATGAATTCTAAGTTTATCAAAGACTTTAATATCACAGCCAAATTCCATAAAACTTTTAGAAAACAGGATGAAATCCCAACACCAGTAGAAAAAAAAACAACATCTCAACTTAAAAATAAGGAAAGGACCTGAATAGTTTTTTTAAAAAAAGGTATACAAATGGCCAGTAAGCACATAAAAGATATTCTACTTCATTTCTCAATCATTAACAGAAGGGAAATCAAAATCACAATAAAATACCACCTTACATGTCTTAGAATAGATACCTTTGAAAATAGAAACAAGGAGAGAGGTGTAAATTCCTCCTACCCACAGTGACCCTTGACTCAGGATATTTGTATAGATTCCTCACCCGGAACCTCTCCATCCCATAGGTCCAGAAACCTCACCAGGGGGAATGTTTTTCCTATGATTTTGTACAAACTCTCTCAGTGAGTGTGGTGTCAGGTACCTCCGGTATAAAATAGCTTTCTGTTTTGTAGATAATTTGTCATGGGGTTAAGATGGCCCAGCTAATCTTAAAGATGTTAAAGCCTAGACCTCAGGACTGAGTGAAATCCCAAACTAAAGAATTTCTATGAGAAGAAAGCTGTTATCTCCTTGCCCGTGGATCTGGATTAAATACCACAGTGAAGAAGTGAATGGTCACAGTGTGGACAACAGTTTGCCACTCTAATGCTCACTACCAATTTCTTTTAAAGACAAGGTCTCACTGTACAGTCCTGGATAGCCTGGAACTCGCTCTGTAGACCAGGCTGGCTTAAAATTCAGAGACCCACCTTTTTCAGCCTCCTGAGTGCTGGGATTCGAGGTGTGCGCCACCACACGTGGACTTTACCACACAGGTCTCTCGGTGGGTTTCTTGTCCATTCCTCTAAACAGAAACTCAACATGAAGGTCCCTGTTCTGCAAACCAGTATCCTTCACTGTTCTCGGGGATCACCATGTGCTGGTGTCGTGCTGGTGTCCTGAGCTCACACGGCCGGACCTTTAGAGCCAGGACACAGTTCAGAGCCAACTGCCCCAAGTTCACTGTTTCACTTTCCAGTCTTTGGGAACAGGCAAAACCCCAGACTCCTTGCTGTCCACGAGTGACCTTTTATTTTACTTTATTTGTTGTTGTTGTTTTGGTTTGGGTTTTCTTTTGAGGCAGGGTCTCACTATGTAGCTTTGGTTATCCTGGAACTCACTATGTGGACCAGGCTGGCCTCAAACTCATAAATCTCCACCTGCCCTCCCTTCTTAGTGCTGGGATTAAAGGTGTGCACCAGCACATTCCACCTACATTTATTTTTTAAACCTTGAGAAGAGTAAGTGAAAGAGCATCATCAAATTACCAGTGACATGGTTCACCCCGACTCAGAACAGGGCTCCCAGGTTATCTCCTGGAACCTGAGTGTTCCTTCTGAGTCATGGAGATCATAAAAAGAAGATGGAAGTGACAGAAGGCATGGGTTAGTGACAGAAGGAAATCTGTCTCCCCTGGGAAGTCCCTTACACCACATGAGGCTTTGCAAGGCTGGGAGAACCTCCTCAATTCTGAGCACAATCCCAGATCAGCCAGGAGAAACAGAAAAGGGTTCAATATACGAGGAAGGGGCTCCGGGGAGGACTGAGGTCTGCTTGTTCCCATAGAAACAGGCTGGACATCATGTAGTTTTACATCTTCCCAGAACACCAAAAGACTCCACTCTAACCCTGGTGCTGAGACTTCAGAGATCCACTTACCATAGACTGTAATTTTCTTGACTGTGGTCCTACTGAGGCCAGTGACAGAGTTATTGACGAAGCAGGTATAGGTTCCGCTATTATTAGTAGTGATGTTGGGTATAAAGAGCTCTTGGGAGGATGCCTGGGGTGTCTCATTGATAAGCCAAAAGTACTGTGCAGGTGGGTTAGAGGCTGCATGGCAGAAGAGGCTGAGGTTTGACCCTTGAAGCAAATAAATATCTGAGGGGGATATAATCGGGGTATCCGGACCATCTGGAGCAAACAGAATAAAGCCAAATGTGACGTCAGCAGAGGGAAGGGGAAACCCTGGTCTGTAGAAGGCTACTGTATCTGTGCTATAACCTCAGTAAAGCAGGTTCCAGCCAGAGCTGGGGTGCAGGTTAGCAGAAGAGTACTCATGTAGCGTGCATGAGCCCTGATCCATCACCAACACAGGCAGAGAACAGCCCCACTGGACACTCATGTGTTCACTGCGCCTGTGTCCAAGATGTCCCCTGTGTCTCCATCACCATGAGACTCCCTAGTGGGAAAAGTCCCTCCAGCCCATTCTAGCTCACTGCTGAGCCTGGCTGCATGAGTTTGGGCGAGGCCAGTCTACCATGCCCACCTAGATATGTATGTGGTGGGTCTGCTGTGAACCCAGGAGTGACCGTGTGTCCTGGCTGCAGCCCTCTGTATTTAGGCAGTTGTAGTGATGATGGGAAAGAAGTTACTCACAGGTAATGTTCAGGTTGAATGGGTCACTTCGGTTGGCACTCACTAGGTTCTTGGTGTCACACTCATAGGGTCCTGTGTCATTCCTTGTGACATTGAGTAAAGTGAGAGTCCTGTTGCCCTCAGATAGCTTCAGCCTGTCACCTTCTGAGAGGCTCTCGCCGTTTCTGCTCCACAGGTAGGTTGTATTATCAGTGTAAGGTCCACACATTAATACCGAGTCCTCACCTTCCATGGGACTGGAGGTGTTGGTTGTGATGCTGGGCTTTTGTAATAGGACTGTGCAGATAATAGATACAAGATTGCGCTGTGTGGTATCTCACATCCTTACAATACCTCTTTCAATCCGAGCTGCTCTCTTGTCTCCCTGCCAACTCAGATCCTTAAAGAACCAGGCAGGAAGCAACTTACAGGCAGATGGAGTAGCCGAGTGCTCAGAGATGGTCGGGCCTCCTGTACTGTGTATGGAGGACCCAGTGACTGTTTTTCATGCCTCAGTTTCCCTATAACAGCACACATGGTAAATGATCAATGCCATGCCTGCACGTTAACCTGAACGAGGGAACAAAGATCTGGCCATCCAGAAACAGAGTCTGTTACTATTTGCTGCAGGAGATAATCCCTGGGCTGGGCACCCTGGAGAGCAAGGAGCTGCCCTTGTCCACTGTTTCTTCCTGACTTTTAGGGCTCTCGGCCCTTTCCTGTGAAGTCTCATAGGAGCATCAGAACAGTTGGCTGGTTGTCTTTCATACCTGTCCACCTATGCTGAGCACATGGGTCTGAGAAGGAGATATCCAGGTGACTTACCTCAGACAGGGCTCTCCTATAGGTGACTGTCAACAAGCTACCAGCCTGCAATCAATCATTGTCCTCTCAGCTCTAACAAGAGGTCAAATGTCAACCCAGTCTAAAAGCTTCCAGGGTTCCTGGAGTCAGGCTGGGTCTGGGGCAAAGGTTCCTGGTGCTCACCTCTCTGTGAGGAATCTCATGGTTTCCTCAGCTAGGCCCTGCTTGACTCTGAAGTGTCTTTCTCAAAGCCATGTTCAGGATAAGCATCCTAATACTGCGCAGAGTCTGACATCCTCAGACCAAGTTATCTCACAATCTCTTCTCCGAAAGAGTGGGTCCAGGTGAGGCATCCTGGCTTGTTGCTGTTTTTCTCCACTCTGTGTGTCCTGTACTAAATGCTCAAACCACAATGTGGGGAACATAGTAGAGTCATCTAGGATTGACAGTTCTGTGTGTGAAGTAGGATTCACTCTACCCATGACTTAGAGGTTACAGAGAATTACTTACTGTGTATATAAATCGCACAGACACTTCATCAGAATATGCGAACATATAGTATAAAGTAGTGTGTAGTCTCCCTCATCACTCTTTTTGACATTTTGGAAGAACAGGGATCCATTGCTGTATATTGTCTCTCTGCCGGTGTATGCAGGTCCTGTTTCATTCTTACTGATGACCCGGGAAAATCATGCAATTTCATTTCCTCTATCCATAGTGGTTCCCCTGTACCAGTAAAATATTCGGAATACCAATGGCAGATTGTGAACAAGTAGAAGAACATCCTTCCCTTCAGCAACGTCGGGCGGTACAGCCTCAATGGTGATTTCGGCGTGGTAGGAGGGCTCCAGGAGGTTAAAAGCGAGGCTAGGAGGGGAGACAGAAAGATCTATCAGCGTTAGGACCCTTGGAAAACCTCTCAGCCTCTCTGTGCCTGTTTGCCCTGTTGGGTGGCGGCCACCAGCATCCCTTCCAGTCCTCAGCAAGGCTGCATCTTTCCACTGTAGGCAATGATCTTCTCGGTGTTCACACAGCCCACAGCGCACTGCCCTCAGATCCCTGCTCACACTCAGAATCTTTGCTGAGTGCAGGGGAATCTTCTCTGACCTTCTCCTCGAAAAACCCTGTGTCTTCGTTTTTCGACCTTTCTCTGCTTTGTTTCTTCCCACGTGCTTGTCAACCCAACCCCACCTTCCAGATCCACTTGCTTGTCTGTCTTTCTGCCCAGTAGAACTAGGCCTTTGAGGAGGACTCATTTGATTTTGATTTAACCCTGTTGCCTGGATTAGGCTCATATACCCGTGTGCAAATCAGTGTCCTGGACCCTAGGGTTTATTCTCAAATTTTTCATGGTAGTACGCAATGATGCTGTTCACTTGCTCCAGTTTGGTTTTTAAGTGAAGAGTCACTCTGACAGAGTCGTGGACTTCAGTCCTCAGGATATCCTGGCCAGTGCGATAAACTTAACAACAGGGAACAACCGAACATGTCCTCACCACTTGCCCATTCGCATTCACCGAGAGCTTCCTGTGGCTGTCAGGCTTCAAGCAGAAGCCAGATGTCCCCTTCCAGGTTTCTTTCCTCTCCCAGAAGACCCCATTCAGTCTCTGAGCTCCCCTGCTCTCTACTCCCAGGAATGTCTCCATACCTGTGAGCAGTAGTTCCCTCCAGGGCATCCGTCCTTTGTGGAGACGTGAGGTGAGCTCCATAGTCTCTGCTGCCTGCTGGGTTCTTGTCTGGGGACGAATTTGTCTTCAACACTGCTGCCAAGCCTGACTGCTCTGGTGTCCGCCCCACTTTTCTTAGCAGAGCTGAGTCTCCTCCCAGAGGAGGGCACCTCCCAGAGTCACATGGGCTGGGGGGTGGAGCCTGCGACTCTGACAATGCTGATCTCTGTCAGCGCTGGCCTTCTATCCTTCTGTTCCTCCTTTCAGGTTCAGTGTTCTAGAACACACTTTGAGAAGTGTTCTGTGCCCTGGCCTTGGGGCTGTCAGCAGCAGCAGGAATTCCTGCACTTTCTATAGCCTAGAGTGACACAAAACCCCAGGGGAGCCCTGTGTGCCCTGTGTTCGCAATGCTCAGGGAAGGTGGGGTTTACTCCAGACAGGAAGTAACAGAGTTATCTCTACGGGTGGGAAAGGCTTAGCTGAGTGATGACTGGGTAGGGCTCGATCCATCATCACTGGTGACACCAGTCAGGTGTCTGATCCAAGGATACAAGTTGTCTCAGTGGGTTCGTATCCTGGGTGTGCAGGAGGAGGTGACCTGTGTGTCCTGGAAAGAGGACTTTGTGCTCCATCTTCCTATGGGGAGCACCAGGGAGACCTCCCCAGCTTCCTGTGCTGTCTGAATGTGGTTCAGGTCTGCCCATGTCCTCCCTGACCTTCCCGAGACGCCTTTGTTCTCCTTGGTGAACACCCTAGGATCTCCCATTTATCCCCATGGATGATGGAGGAGGGAAAGGACTACATAGGGTGTCCCTGCAGAACGGAGTTCTCAGAGATACAGGAAAGAGCCAGTAGGACAGAGTCTAGTTACATGAGGGAGCTAGCTCCAGGTCTGTTGGAACTGGGATGGAAACCAGGCTGCAAGATGGTTCATGCCTCAGGAGTTTTTATGTGGATTAGATGGCTCAATGCCTCCCCCTGGTGTTCATGAGGAGACCTGCAGCTCATGTCCAAGCTGCTCTAAGGATAGTAACCAGGCTCCAAGGCTGTGGTGGAGCTGACACTGAGGGTCCCAGGAAAGGTCCCAGGTGTGTAGATCCTGTGAGAATCCACTCAGCTTTTTGCTGGAGACTATTACAGCAGTGAAATGAGACTCACTGCCATTTTGATCTGCAGTTGCACGACGTATAATGGCGTTGAATCCTCTTTCCCATGTGCCTAGTAGCTTATTGTACATCTTGTTCAGGGGCAGGAATATCCTAGAACTTTGCTCTCTCTAAAATTGTTTTATTCTGACTTTTAAATATTAAAGCAAAGTACATTCATTCACCAACAATAACATCATATTTTAGAATTGTAACATTAAAAAATTAAACGGAAGCTTCTTGGTGTTTGTAATTCCTGGTGTGTTAGTATTTGAGATTCAGGTACAGTACGTCAGCATTCCTTGGAATTGTTTTTAAAGAAATTCATAATTGTGACCATTTAAGTATACTTCTGAGTGTCTTCACTCTCTATAATTTTTATAGCTGAAATTCTTGTTTAAAGAATAATATACCCTATGTTGGTGGTACTTACAAGAACTACACTGTACAGAAACATTCAAATGATAAAAAGCAGAACTTCAAATCCAGGCCTCCCAGTAAGGTAGCAGCCCCCATGGAGTCCCATGTGGACACTGCTTGCTAGGGACCTGTTTTACATCAAAACCGTGTTACACACGAGAGAGCATTCAAAGCACCACACAAAGTACAGCATGTATGTGAGCTCATTAGGGAGAGTTTGTCTCTTTAAAATTACCCATCATGCCAGGGATGTGCCACCTTACCCAGCACTCAGGAGGCAGAAGCACCCAGATCTCTGTGAGTTCAAGACCAGCCTGGTCTACATAGTGAGTCCCAGGACAGCCAGGGCTACACAGAGAAACCCTGTCTTGAAAACCAAACCAAATCAACCCTTCATGTTCTCATTCCTAAATGTTGTACCATATTGCCACCTATTTAATTACATCTGTACATGTATACATTAGAGGCTATGATCCTCATACAAGAAAGAACATATTTTTTTCTTCCTGAAAATAGATGATCTCATTTAACATGATACATTCTAAATCTATGCATGTTCCTGTAAATTTTGTGATTCTCTTTCTGTAGAGACAATACTGTTTCACTTTGTGTGTACGTAGACTTGCATTGTACACTCATCTATTGATGGAAATCTAGGTTGTATCCATTTCCTTGCCTTATGGGATGTAGCAGCCATAATCATGGGAGTACAGACATGTCAATGGTAGGGTACAGGTTCTCTGCGTGCAGTGAAATAGCTGAGTTATACGGTATTGCTCATCTTTGAGGGACTTCCACACAGCTTTGTATAATGGCTATATTTATTTGCGTATCACCAGCAATGAATAAGCGTTTCTCTCTCCCCACATTCTCTCTGTAGGCATAATGTTATTCTGCACTGTGTAATGATTATTCTTGTATAATGCTGATCTCTGTGTCCCCATACCTGGTTACAATCCTTATTGTATCTCCTGCTTTAGTGTTGTGTAAGATTTGGTCCCCATTTATTCTCTGATTTGTCGATAACACTGATCAGCCAATGACTGAGCAGGTGTATAGAATAGGGGACTTCCTCCGTCCAGGAAGGAGGAGAGAGGAGAAGGGAGAGAAACAGAGAGGAGGAAGAGAGGATTAGCCAAGGGAGAAGTCATGAGATATCACAGAAACAGTTGGAGCACAGAAAGCCATAAAAGCAAGGATCTCAGGGCTTTGGGCTGGGAGGCAGCCAGATTAGCTTAGAGGATCCAAATAGAGAATATTGCTCAGTTGTGCTCTTAAAGCTTGTAAATAAATATAATAGTCAGTCTCAATTATGGGAGCTGCTACCTGGGTAAAGAGAAAAACAGACACTTATAAAAAAGCCACCAACGTCCCTCCTAACATTTGTTATCAGTTACTTTGATTATAGCTCTTCTAACTGGGGTGGGCTGGTCTCACAGTTGTTTCATTTGCATTTCCCTCTAACTAGGTATTGTTTTTTTACTGAGTTGTACCAGTTATTTGTTGTGAGTACAATTTATAAATATGTTTTTATGCTCTGTAGATTGTCATTTCTGTTTATTGTTTTCATTCATAAACTCACTGTCCTAGGGTTACTATTGCTGTGATGAGACTTTATGATCAGAAGGAACTTTGGGGCAAAAGCGTTTCTTTGGTTTACACTTCCCTGTTACTTCACTGTTCATCCCCAAAGGAAATCAGGACAGGAACTCAGGGAGGGAACCTGGAGGCAGGAGCTGATGCAGAGGTGCTGCTTACTGGCTTGCTCCCCATGCCTTACTCACCCTGCTTTTGTATAGAACCCAGGACCAGCAGCCCAGGGACAGCACCAACCACAATGGGCCAGACCCTCCCTCATGGATCAATAATTTATAAAGTTCCCTACAGGGTCGCCTACAGCTGGATCTTTTTTTTTTTTTTTTTTTTTTTTAAGTTTTTCGAGCAGGGTTTCTCTGTGTAGCCTGGCTGTCCTGGAACTCACTCTGTAGACCAGGCTGGCTCGAACTCAGAAATCTGCTGCCTCTGCCTCCCAAGTGCTGGGATCAAAGGCGTGCACCACCACTGCCTGGCTCTACAGCTGGATCTTAAGGAGGCATTTTCTCAGTTGGAGCTCCCGCTGCTGACATGACTCTAGCCTATGTCAAGTTGACCTAAAATTATCCACAACACTTACTAAATAAATTTGACAAAAGCATGAAGGCCAATCCTCATTCACAAAACCAACTTTTGTTTTTTAATGTAAATTCCTCCAAAATTTAAAAGCAAATTCATCCTTTACATTTGAAAGTATTTAAAAATATCCAGAACATTGTGTGTCCTTCTGCTTTCAGAAAGCCTTTGGGAGGTAGATCAGCTCTCTCCTCTCCTCTCTCTCTCTCTCTCTCTCTCTCTCTCTCTTCTCTCTCTCTCTCCTTTAGGTTTCAAAGGAAGGGTCAGGGGAGGCACTTTTGTGTTCTAAGTATTTTTTTTCTTTTTCTTTAATTAGTGAACAGGATTGGCGCCACTTACTTTTTTAAAAGTTCTTTAAATTTATTATTTGACAATACCACACTCACATATAAATATATTTTGGTCATAAACAACCCCATTACTCACTCACCACTTCCCATACCTGCTAACTTTTGTCCTAAAATATTCCCCTGCTGCATATTTTAAAGTGGAAACTTAAGTGTTCTTTGAAAGTCAGTTGTGTTGGATGATGTTTTGCTGGGGCAAACATGTGAAGGAGTGTTTTCCTGAAGTGGACATAGGTGAAAGACTAAGGCAGACTCATGAAGGAACGTTTAGCTGAAGCAGACACAGGAGAGAGGATGTTCTGCTATAGCAAGCATGTGAATGGACACATGATGAAGGATTCTTCATCATTGGTCTGCTTTATGTTGTGTAGCTGACCTCCATTTGTCAGAACTCCATAGAAAGAAACACCAAAAACTTCTGGTTGTATGCTACAGTTTCTTGTCACTTGAGCAGACTCAAATTGATTGGCAGTGATGTCAACTGAGACAGATACACCTAGTGAGGAAAGACACGTGGTGAGGCCAGACCCATGGAGGAACGTGTTGTTTGAAGGAGTATAAAAAGGATTTGAAGATGGTGATGGTGGCTGAGCTTGGCCTGCTCATAGAGCCAGCTGTGCAATGCTTGTTGGTCTCATGTCTTCACTGAACTTCACTTCTCTGAGAGAGGCACAGCTGAGAACTTTTCCTGGTCTTCCTGTTGGCCCTGGTCTCTCCTGCTGACTTGTGCCAAGGCTGAGATCTGTCTCTGCTAGGTAGTGCCATCACTGCTGACTCATGTTTGTTATCCCAACTCTAGACTCAAAGATCAGATGAGAAGTTTCAGGAGTTGATTCTCTCCTTCCTTATTTCCATGAATTCTGGAGATTAATTTCAGGTCACCAGGCTTGCCTGTATCTTTTCTGTGTTACACACTGTTTAATTAGGTATTGTTACATGAGCATGTAACAATATAGTTAGTTATAATATAGTTAGTTACTATATTATAGGCAGTATAATATAATTAAACACTAAAGAAAGTGAATTCCCATCCCTTAGTAGTCATCGATTGCCAATGGACTCTCAGGAATGGGTGTGGCCTCTCAAGCCCCTATCTGGTCCATGGTGTGCTATTTATGGGCCAGTCTTACACGGGTCTTGTGCTGCTTTGACTTCGTGAGTTTATGGCCATATCATGTGCAAAAAGACACCATTTTACCTCAGTCCTCCCGTCTTCCAGGCCTTACACTATTTAATCTCTTCCACATGTTGCCTGAGCCATGGAGTGGGTTATACAGAAGCTCTGTTTATGGTCAAACACTAGCCATTTATTCTCCCACTAGCTACCCTGCATCTTCTTAACTCAAGGAATCCTCAGACACATGGGGGACACGGGTGCAGTCATGACTGTCATCATACTTGCCACTTACAAAAGACCTAGTTCTATGTAGGGCCGTATTCACCATCTCCTGACCTGAGGAGGTTTGTTGGGTGATAGCACCCTGTCCTGAGCTTGCACAATCAGGATCCTGTGCAATGGGGGAGGGCATAGACTTCCCAGGGCCAAGCTGTCAGAAGCCCCACATCCTACAAGCAGAGGGATGAGAGGTGAGTGGTCCCTCTTTCAGGAAGGTCAGTTCTGAGAACATCAGGGGTAATGGAGCATCTACTCAGTGGAGTCATTCGAAGGCTGAGGAGGCTCAATTTCCACAGGAAGACTGGAATAGCAGTTGGGGTCCTCTTTGCTAGTAATGAAAGGGGTCCTTGCTGCTCCAGGGAAGGCTCAAGTCCCCACTGGAGTAATTATTTGAGAGGACATTGTTGGTTTTGTTTTGTTGGTTTTTTGTTGTTGTTTTTGTTTTTTTCTGAGACAGGGTTTCTCTGTGTAGCCTGGCTGTCCTGGAACTCACTCTGTAGACCAGGCTGGCCTGGAGCTCAGAAATCCGCCTGCCTCTGCCTCCTGAGTGCTGGGATCAAAGGCATGTGCCACCACTGCCTGGCTGAGAAGACATTGTTAGGTGTTAGAAAGATGGGCACCAGGTTCTGAGCAGGTGGGTTCATTATTCTGCTTTGGTATGTATGTGTACACATTTAAGTATGTGTATGCATTTGTGCATGTGTGCATATGTATGTGCATGTGTGTGTGCATGTGCAGGTGCGTGTGAGTGTGCATGTGTGTGTGTGTGGTGTGTGTGTGTGTGTTTGCTGGCTACTGGGTAGAAGTCTGCAGTGTGGCCTTTATCCCCTCAGTGCCTCTGGTCTTGTCATTTGCTCTGTTTAAAATTCTCCTCTTAGATAACTATACAAACTCAGCCTTCAGTGTCTTCAGATCCCTGCTCACACTCAAAGTGTTTGGCCATATGTCAGGTTTAGAGAATACCTTTTCTGACCTTCTCATTATAGAGACCTTTGGTAGTCTATCCTGAGCTCTCCCTGCTGTTCCCACCATGGTTCTTGTCATCCCCTGACCTCACCCTCTAGATGTCCTTCCTGTTCTGTCTTCCTGTCTACTAGAACTCTGGTTTTGTGAGGGGAGCATAGTCTTATCATCACGAAGCTACTGCCTGCACCAGGCTCAGACACCTGGGTATGGTTCTGTGTTCCATCTTGCTGCTGGGGTGTTAGGGCAGAAGAAACCTCAGAACATTAGACTGCATTTTAAGTTCACCACCATCAGGTGTTGGGCTCGCGGGAAGTGCTGATACATCACTCAGGGGGTGAGAAAACGTGGCCTAAAATGGGTACTCCAGCCTGGGTGAGAAACAGTACAAGCTGAGGCTGAAGAGTCAGGGGTTCCTGACTTCCTGGGGTGTCCAGACCCCACTGGAAACCACGTGGAGTCAAGAACAAAGGAGGCTTGGAAGCTGTGATGAGGCTGGGGCCTGGTGGGAGAAGCCAGCGGAGATGGGAACTCTGGCTTAGTCAGGAGGTGTGTAGGGGGAGGAGCTGATACTAAAATCTGGTTCCCTAATTGTTTCTTGATTATGTCAATAAAGATGGCAGAAGCCAATCGCTAGGCAAAGAGAAAAAAGATGGGATTTCCGGGTCCCAAGAGGAAGAGGGGGTATGGGGGGCTGGTTACTCGGACCAGGCTCTTGAGCAGATAGGAAGTGGCAGATATAGCCTCCACCACCAGCAGAGGCCAAGGAGGATGGAAAAGGCTACTGTTAAGATTAGGTTAGGAAATTCTTTGCCCAGCCATTGAGTTAACCGGTCAGTTTTAAATAATAAAAGTCTCTAGTGTTTTCCTTCCTAGGGGCTAAATGGGGCAGGAGAAGAGAGTAGGCAGCCAAGGCGGTTAGCAGGTAGCGTGCAAACAGCAGCTCCCAGCGTTTTCGGGAAGGGCGGTTATTGGCCAGTTGGCAAAGCCAGCCAGAGAGGGCAGCGTTCTTGGGAAAACGCCAGCTGGCAACTGGCGGAGCTGAGTGAGACTGGGCGGATTGGCAAAGGTAGCCATGGCAGAGCTGAGTGAGGCGAGCGGCTGCTGACCACAGAGCCTAGCCAGGAGCATGGAACGAACTCTCAAAAAAGCTAGCCTGGTTTTAAAATTACACACTACGGGGGTGAATGGGTGAATGTCCCGGAGCATGGAGGGGCCTTCTGTCGCGTCCGCCTCGACCAGCAAGTAAGACACGACACGGTCGGATCCTTCTCAGACAGCTTTATTCCAGGAACCAATCTTGACTACGGGGACCCGAGCGGCAGAAGCCAGCTGCTTATATATCCACCTAGGCAGGCTAGGTGGCGTGTTCTTCAGGATAGGTTAGGCTGCCAATACCTCATTAGCATAAGCCTGCTCAGGGAGGTCTCAAGGCGACGCATGCGCAATGGGGTTGTTTACTCAGGAAGCTGAGCTGACCTTGGAAAACCGGCGCCATCTTAGAATGGCGTCCAGAAGTAAAAGGTACTCCATCCTGGCCAATCACGGGTCGTGGCATGGTCCGAGCCCATAGGTCCAGAGGGTCAGATGTAACCTCACATCACTGTCAGCACAGCCCACACCATATAAGGAGTTGTAACTGGCAAGGACAAGCCAAGGCTCACGTCCGCCTTAGGGGCGTGGCTAAACGGCTCTCCACAGTTCCTTGGGGGCGTGGCTAAACGGCTCTCCACAGTCGGCTCTCCACAGTTCCCCCTTTTTAATTTAAATAGCGGCAACCAGCTCTTCCAAAGGAGCAGACCAAGGGAGGCAGAACAATCCCTAGGCCAGAGAGTCAAGCCCGTCTGGAACACACGCAGCAAAAGCCAACTAAGGCCCAGGAGAAGCTGGCAATTCCTGTAGGCGTGGCCCCTGTCTTAGGCGACACTCTGGCTGGGCCCTACAGACGATGTAATCACCTGCATCGCAGACTCCAGGAAGCAAAAGCACGCAAAAAAAACCTGCGGTGTTATGGCAGGCCAGGGGCAGAGGGACGGCCAGTCTCCACGGTGTGGACAGCATGTGCTGCAGGGCAAGGCGTTTCTTACACTACTAGACCATAGGGCAGAGAGAACACACACGAACCATGAAAGCCAACAGGCGACCATGGACCCTTAGACGGTGACAGAGGGTCCCACCATCCAAACAGATTCGAACGGAAAACACCAGGTAGCAGGGCAAGGAAAGTAGAGGTCCGAGCCCTTGTGCAAGGGAAGACGACGAAGTAAAGAGGTGCGCGCTACCTCATACTTGTCGTCGTGCTATTTTTTACAGGGAGAGGAAAAAGGCACAAAACCTCCATGTTCCCAGACATACTTTCAGAGAATCTATCTCAAAAAATCGAGAACATCTCCAGTCAAGACTCTCCGCTACAAAAATTAAGGTGATGCGTTCAAAACAGTCAGAATGTAGGAAATAATGTCTAGATGGTCATCATCGGGTCCAGAAGGTACTCTACTACATCTCCTTAAGGGAGGCCAGCCAAACAGCTGGGGAAGTACTTCGTCCATGGCTGTCAGCGCCTGGTAAACCACAGCCTTATGCCTCGCATGGTCACGACGCAAGCGACAGAGGAACCAAAAGCAGAAAACCAACTCCTAAGAGAACAGCAGCCCCCAGACAAATATTCCCGCCCATTCTTTGAAGAAACCAAGGGCATTCGTAATCCAGGAAGTGAGCCCCTCCGTCAGCGAAAGGTCCACACGGGTCGAATTGATAGCCACCACTGCTGCCCTCAGCTTCTCCAGCGTTTTTTTCGAATCCTTCAGACCAGTTACCCATAAGATACTGAGATAATTGCCTAGACAGATTAGCCGCACGAGTAAAATTCTTATATTGAATACTAGTGATGCAAAGCGCTCCAGTTTTTCTCTCACACCCTAATTGTGCCAAGCCGAAAAAGGATGTCAATCTGTTCCTCCACCAAATCCAGGCGCTGATTTAGAATTATTAAACCGCCTTTTATTTGAGAATTAGCAAAAGTTTGTCGATCAATTGCATCTGACACAGTAGCTGACAACCGGTTAAGAGTAACACTGGATGGGACTGTGGTTGCTAAAGCAATCCGGCAGCAGTAGCCGCAACCGCACTAAGTGATATTGCTGTTATAATAGCTGCGGTTATCCCCAAATCTCGTTGTTGTCTGAATAAAGACAACGTAGATGGAGTGTCCACGGGAACGGGAATCCATCTTGGCACTCTAGTAATCATGGCACGCCGTGCTCGGTCGGCAGCCCAACACTGAGACAACATGCAAGAATCAGTTGTACAAGATTCGAAGGAAGAATTAGAAAGAATAAACAGAAAAGGAAAAAAGACACACACTGGGGTAGGCGAATATGTAATTTGTTTTAGGGTCGTATTAACTCCCGTAATTTCCATAGTGGAATTGCTGTAAAATTTGCGTCCCGGTATATAACGGGGTACAGACAAGGTGATAATGCCATTAAAGACGGTTTTACCTGCAGATCCACCTTGAATGAAAATCAACGGACTGAGATCTGTACAACTACCATTAACTCCACACAGTAGCCATTTATAAAAAGGATGCAACCCGAGATTTTGTATGAACATACCCTGGGCCATGTCTAGTATTCCTCCAGGGTTAGGCCTCATATTAGGGGAATAAGAGAAAGTCCTATCCTGGTTCGCCCAACCAGCAAGAGACGATTGACAATCCGACCAAGGAGGAATGCTTTCTACATCATCTAAATTACAATGGGGAGCTACTCGAGGTTGAAAAGGACGGTCTAGAGGAGCAACCATAGGCGAAATAAAGGTACCATTGGTCCAGAGTACCTCTCGCCAAAAGTTTTGGCGAGTAACAATAATTTTTGGGTTGCCGTTGTCCTGGGTCCAAGGCCACCAACCGCCTTTATCCTCATCAAACCTCCCAAAGGCCTGAGTTGTCAACTGAATACAATTTCCTTCTTCCTCTAGCTGAAAACAGAGAGAGCCTCGCTCTAACAAGGAGCAAGACCTCCCTAAAGGTGCCCATATGGGGTCATACGGGAGATAAGGCAAATCTATAGTCTTGTTAGTAATGAAAAACTTAGGGAAAACAACCGAATTGTATCTAATTGGCATAGGCTTAGGATAGGCAGATAGTATAGCCCATCGTAAATCTCCCTGTATACTAGGAACCCAAGCCTGAAGGAGAAGGGCGAGGACTGGAATTATCATCCGGGGAGTCCGTCGAAGGATCATCATCCACTGTTAAGATCCTCCGTGTCAGTCGTTCTGGAACCAAATTGGATTGTCCTCTTCCTGTGGAAAGACACAAACATAACCACGACCCCAGACCAATACTGGATCAGGGCCATGCATAGTGACATCCACAGGATCTTTCCAATATACCAAGGATTTGTCAACACTTCCCACACTCCGCCGACGGTCTGCAGCAGACAGACCAGCATTATCCAATGTGAGAAAATTCAAAACAAATAGAGAATGTGAAAATATAGAGGAAGGGGTATCTTTTATTCCCCATATCCCACCTTTTTATTTTATTAATTTGAATTTTTAATAGATGAGAACATATATGAGATAATTTCTCCCCACATAAAGCAGATGTAATAACATAGAGGAAAAAAGCATCTACTATTATAGGAACATAAGATAACTTTCCAAATTGAGGAATGTGTGTAACATCCATATGCCATAAATCATTAGGTACCAGTCCTCTTGGATTTATGCCATAATGAGGAACAGAAGCTAAGGGAGCACAGGCTGAACAGTCTGTAATTATTGCTCTAGCCTGTTTTCTAGTTATATGGAACATCTTTTGGAGAGTCTTTGTAGACACATGGTGCAAAGCATGAAGCTCCTGTGCCTTATGAACATTATATATTCGAATTTTAGTTAAATCATCAGCTAACTGATTTCCCAAAGGCGTTGGGCTATATATAACATGCATAAGAAATACAAGAGCATGCATAGAAAAAAGCTGTAACAAGCTGATCATGTATCAGGCCAAATACCAGTATTTGTAATAATTAATTATATTATTATTTGGAATAAGAAATATTTTTTAAGTTTTTTTTTTGTTTGTTTGTTTTTTTTTAAGATACCTTTGTGATCTTAACTTATAATATTATATTAATATAGCAAATAGCTTTAAAACAAGATGGTAAAAACTTTTTATGGAAGTAAAGAAATATAAATCTATATTAATAATCTCTTGTATCAAAGGACTGTTATAAAACAGCCAATAACTAATTTATATATCTATTAATAACAGTTTTTTCTATTTTCTGTAAAATTATTTTTTCCTTTATCAGCCAATTATAGAAAGAAATTAGGGTTTGTATCTTTCTTGAGAACATTAAAGAGAGACTAAATTCTTTGGTGGAGAGGTTAAAATAATCTTAGCCAATTAGCATCCCTAGAAACCTTTGAAAATAATTTAAAATAAGTAAACTATCTTTTCCTATCTGAACTTTCTGTGTCACAATATATTTAGGAATACAGCTGATGTATCAGGCATTGAAAAGATATTATCTTTAGATGTTTATAGGATCAACAAAGACTAATATGTTAAAGCTCGTTGTATGAGAGCAAAGGCTTGTATTAAAAGTCTCTTAGAGGGATCAACTAATAAGCCAATTGTGCAACGAAAGAAGGTGTTCATGTTTGATCCCAGATTAAACTCTTATTGAGATCTCTTTTAAATATCTGGTTCTGAATGACTCCAACTTGAATTACCAGCTATAATTTAGTTTTGTTACTAAAATTGTAGATTTGTAAACATACCCAATGATATAGAACAAATTTGCATTTTTTAATATCAATCAAGAATAAAAATAAATACACATTTGAGCAAATTATTTTTACCTTTTTAGCTGTAATTTAAGAGAAAAGTACTTATCAAACTGGGAGACACCCTTATTGCAGAAACAGTTGGCCTTGCAGAAACTGTTGGCCTCCTTTCCAGAGCCGCTTATGAAAACAGTTAATACTTTTCAAGGTTGTATCGGCTAGTGCTCATCTCCCAGCCAAAGAGCAGGGTAAATTATAAATTGAGACTGCTTCCCAAGCAAGTTTGAAAGTAAATTGAACAGGCAGTTTTCAAAACATGAGACATAGAACACAACCATTCATGCCAGACAAAACAAACATATGATACATATATGGACAAATTGGTATACCAATGTTAGACAATAAACATAGAAAACAAAATTGAGAATCTCTCCTTGAGATAGCCAGAGAGGTTAGGGCGTCCCCCAATCATCTCTTGCTTCTCTGGAGGGTTCTGTAATAAGCTTTTTTGTTTGTTTGTTTTTCTTTTTTAAACAACCAGAGAGCGGGCAACTTCTTTCCTTATACCCTCCTGCTTCCTTTTATGTTCAAGGTTCAACATTGTATCTTTGTTAAAAATAAATTTTCTTTGTCCATTGCACTCCACTAACCCGGCACCCTCCTCAGCAAGGGAGTCCAGGCCGGTGGTGCGGAAGGAGGGACTCCCTCCGGCTTTAAGGGAGGCGGAGCTAAAAAGCTGGTGAGATAGAGAATTTTCCATTTTACGTCTCTGTTTCTTTACTTTCACCTTTCGTTTGGTACAATTATCTCCTCCCGAGAACCTTAGAATCGTCCCCAAGCAAAACAAAATAGCGACACACAAGCCGACCCACAATGGGTCTGCAATTAACATAATACTACTCTAACCAAAATTATGTTACAATTTTCCCGGGAACTTAAACACCTAGGCCTTTTATTTATTCCTAGAGCCTTACCTTGCTCTAGCCTAGAGTCTTAGCTCTAGCCGGTACCTCCGTCCTGAGCTGTTGAGTTCTGAATCCACGAGGATGTTGTCCTCGGGTCCCGTACGGGCCACCAGATGTCGCGTCCGCCTCGACCAGCAAGTAAGACACGACACGGTCGGATCCTTCTCAGACAGCTTTATTCCAGGAACCAATCTTGACTACGGGGACCCCGAGCGGCAGAAGCCAGCTGCTTATATATCCACCCTAGGCAGGCTAGGTGGCGTGTTCTCTCAGGATAGGTTAGGCTGCCAATACCTCATTAGCATAAGCCTGCTCAGGGAGGTCTCAAGGCCGACGCATGCGCAATGGGCTTGTTTACTCAGGAAGCTGAGCTGACCTTGGAAAACCGGGCGCCATCTTAGAATGGCGTCCAGAAGTAAAAGGTACTCCATCCTGGCCAATCACGGGTCGTGGCATGGTCCGAGCCCATAGGTCCAGAGCGGTCAGATGTAACCTCACATCACTGTCAGCACAGCCCCACACCATATAAGGAGTTGTAACTGGCAAGGACAAGCCAAGGCTCACGTCCGCCTTAGGGGCGTGGCTAAACGGCTCTCCACAGTTCCTTGGGGGCGTGGCTAAACGGCTCTCCACAGTACGGCTCTCCACAGCCTTCTGTGGGAGACTTGGGCGGCCATTCTGTATGACAGAAGGCTTCCCTCCACAGCATTCTTGATGAGAGAGATTGTCGTTGGTTCCAAACTGTTTATTGATTGTTCATCATGGAGAATAAGTGCACACAACTTACTCAGGGTGGACCAGAGATTAAATACCTTTTGCTGAAAGGAATGTCTAGGAAGGGAAGCTTATTGGCTAAACCCTCAGGACCATCAAGATACCTCATTAGCATAGAGAACTCTATGTTCTGTGCTGCGTGACCTGGTCACGTTCTTATGTGGGGAGTTGTGGTCATGTATTCCAGACCAGGAGTAAATCCTCTGTGCCTGATTCTTCCCGAATCTATTGATCCTATCTTGGTGAGTCCAAAGTTCTCTACCTGAATCACTTTCTGTCACTATTAAAGTTTTCAGATTCACTAAACCTTTACAGCTTTTATTTGTCTCCTTAAAACATCATCTTAGACCTTTCAACCACCATAACTTGCATTTATCAACCTTTAAAACATCTTAGATCCTACACACATTAAACTTTATAAACTTATACCTCTTTTGTTTTTCCTTTCTGAATCTGATAATAAGGAAATTTTAAGACTATAACTATCTAATCTTCAACTCCATCAAAGACCTGAGAAGAATACATTTTACCTTAGTAAAATCTCTCTCTCTCTCCTCTCTCTCTCTCTCTCTCTCTCTCTCTCTCTCTCTCTCTTTCTCTCCCCGTTTCTCTGTCTCTACTCCCTCAACTCCCCTCTCCATGCGTTAAATAAACTCTATTCTATACTGCTGTGTGGCTGGTCCCTCAGTGGGAGGGGATGATTCAGCATAGGCCCACCGAGGCTCCCCCTCGGGCTGCTAAATAACAAACATGAGCCTGAGTGATCTAGTGTAGTGTGCACACAGGCTTTGCAACAGAGCCAACATTCTCCTCTTCTGTTTTCCCTGCCCCTTATCCCATGGTGTAGACCACGAAAAAAAAATCCTTCTTGAAACACGGATGATATTTTCAAATGTAGATCATGTGACTTGCAGAAACTAGGACATAGGAACTTGGGGAAACTGTAGCATGGGGCCCAGGGCTTGTTTCACAGATGCGGGTTATGGGATTTGTAACACTAACTTTCTCCACACGAGAACATTGTTGTTTCTTTTTCTTTTGCAACAAGGTCTCACTGTGTTTTCTGGCCTGAAACTCACTGTGTTGACCAGGCTGGCCTCAAACTCACAGAGTTAAAGGCACACACCACCAAGCCTGGCTAAGATCCCTCTCTTGAGGCTTCTACAATGCCCCAATAATTCCACATGCAACACCAAACGTTTAACACGGGAGATGTTCCAGATCCAGCCTACATTAGTTAGTGTCTTACTGTAAACTGCTGTAAGCTGGAACCCAAGTTAACCAGGGCAATAGTGACCTAACCCTGCAGGGAACTCTGTGTAGCCAATAATGGTGCTGGCCTGGAATGAAATCTGTGGGTTCTGGGATTCAAGAAGGACAGTGAAGCTGAATGCAATATGATGAGAAATTTATTAAAAGATAATTTTATAATGATAACAGATGTTACAGATGGACATATAACAACACGGTGGGGGTGCCAGGCGAAGTTCAGGCTCATATGGCAAAATAGTTATCCCTTCTTAAGGTTTTCACAGGAAGGAGGGTGAGAAGTTTCCATTTTGTGGAGGCTGAAGAGACAGGTCAGCAGTGAAAAACACTTCTTGCTCTTACAGAGGACCAGATTCAGATCCCAGTACCAATGTGGTGGCACAGACACACACACAAGCAAACCTTCCATATACATGAAAATAAAATGAGAAGCTTCTCACTGGGTTCCCTTCCCCTACTTGGACTGTCTCGTTGGGCCTTTAGGAGAAGATGCCTACAGCAACTGGATGTCCCAGGGTGGGGTGGCACCAAGGAGGGCTTTTCCTTCTCTGAGGAGAAGGGGAGGGAACAATAGAGGGAAGGATTTGTAAGCATGGAACTGGAAAGAGAGGAGAAACAAGTGGCTAAGATCAGGATGTAAAGTGAATAAATAAAAAGAGGGGCTGGAGAGATGGCTCAGGGGTTAAGAGCACTGACTGCTCTTCCAGAGGTCCTGAGTTCAATTCCCAGTGACCACATGGTGGCTCATAACTACCTATAATGAGATCTGGTGCCCTCTTCTGGCATGCAAGCATACATGCAGGCAGAACACTGTACATAATAAATGAATCTTTTTAAAAAGAAAAGAAAAATAAGATGCTTTTAGTAAATAAATAAATTTTTAAAGTTTCCTTTTGTGTCTGGCAGTTGGTGGTTGCAGGGGTAACCCATGAATAGTCACTTGAGTATGTTAGGTGATTAATAAACACCTCTCCTGGTAGGCCTTTACTAAGAGCGGTGGGACACAGAAGTCAAGACTCTAGAGGAAACCAAATTATTGATACACATCAATCAAAATGTAGGAGCTGTATGAAATGATGAGACCTTTGCCTAGCTCTTTCATAAAGTCATCTTTGTTTTAAATGTTAGAGATTGGGAATAAAAACAAACTAACGAGTCAGGTGTGTGAGGTGACAGATGGTCACAGTATTCACCATAGATGGGACTACCATACCCAGGCAGGATTCAAAAATGTTGAATGACTTGAACTTTATTATCTAGACAGCAATAGTAGCTGCCTGAGGCCACACGCTGAAACACACACACACACACACACACACACACACACACCCCACGGAAAAAAGCTGTGGTTTGCAGATGACTAGCCAAATAAGCCACCACTACGGCAGAGCCCAAGATCCACCCTTGTCCAGCGTATCTGTGCTGTATACACACCCACCAACTGGTCACTTGTCTATATCTAGGTCATCAGATGACTGTAGCCAGGGAATCAGCAAGCTCTTGCCCTGCTTTTCCTAGTTTCTCTGTGTTTACAACAGTGAAGTCAGGTGGAGCCAATAAACACTTCCTGATCCCTGGAGATTGACCAGAAACCCCGTAGATGAGGCTGGCTTTCCATTAGTCAACCTGTCCACCCACTTTCATAATGATACTGCAAATGCCAAGAGCCTAAAATGTCTTCATTGTGTAAGCGCCACCATCTACCATACATAAGGGCTCAAGAGCTGGAATGAGCTCGCCACCTAGTGGACACTTTGGGATATGGCTGACACAATGCACATAGGAGATTGGGCATTGGCTGGCCTGGGACTGTGGAATGACTAACGACAAAGGCTCTTTAAAAGCAACCCAGTTTTCTTTCTTTTTTTTTTTTTTGTTTTTTTGTTTTTGTTTTTGTTTTGTTTTGTTTTGTTTTGTTTTGTTTTGTTTTGTTTTGTTTTGTTTTTCGAGACAGGGTTTCTCTGTGTAGCCCGGGCTGTCCTGGAGCTCACTCTGTAGACCAGGCTAGGCCTCGAACTCAGAAATCTGCCTGCCTCTGCCTTCCAAGTGCTGGGATTAAAGACGTGCGCCACCACCACCTGGCGCAACCCAGTTTTCTTGTGTCTTTTATTGTGAGGAAAACAAGGTCAACTGCAGAAACAGTTCGCAGCCTTATAAAACGGTGCATCAGACAGCACCCGGAACAAGACAGTACCTGGGACAAGATGGGCAGGGGAGTCAGTGTGAGGGGGTACTTTTAGTAACAACCAAGTTTTCCAGTCATGGGCCATAGGGAAAAATGTACTACTTCTATTTTGCTAGAGAAAGAGAGAGAGAGAAGAGAGAGAGAGAGAGAGAGAGAGAGAACACACTTGTAGGCATAAATTTATCTCAACCTGCTTTAATAAGGGTTCAACCTCCCCTCTAGCCTACCACCCACCAGAGGTAGTGGAAAGGTTTTTTTAGGACATGGGAGAAGTAGACCTGTTTAGAAGTAATTCTTTGGGGGTGATTCCAGCCTTTGTTGTCAGGATATCAGCAGTTCAGTTCAGTAGCAAACACCAACACAAATCAGCAGCAGCAGTCCGGTCCACTTAACAGACCCTCACAGGAATCAATCAGCAAGGGCAGTTCAGTCCAGAAGAAACTACGAGGCTCATCAACCAGCCCGAGTCCACCACTGAAGTGGCAGGAACCTCTCGAGAAGTTCTTTGGCGAGTTTCTCTCTATGATGTCACCCAAAGAGAAGCTCAACAACACAATGTAAGGTGAACCAATACATGTGTGTCGTCAGGAAGGAACAGCAAGGTGAAGCAAAGCAAACCAGAGCTCAAGCTCCCGCTGTCTGTGGGGTCATATCTATATTCCCTCTGAACATCATGCATCCTTTCACATGTCTGCTGTAGCAAAACATTCTTCCACCCCTGTGTGCCCCAGCAAACATCATTTGACATAACTGACTTTCCAAAGAAACCAGAACTTTCCAGTTCACCCACTCCTAATGACTTAGCATTATACTTGTAAATCAATGCATCTCTCATCTCCTCATCAGACTACCAGCTTCTTGTAGTGGATGACAACTACACAGAGCCCTCGACCGGTCTACGTGCAAGGATAAGAGCTACGAAGTGCTCTTCCCTAAACGAGGTGTCTATACCCCACCCCTCCTGTCAGGAAGAGGGACAAAAGGCTTCTAAGAGCCTGAGGTGGCAGATGGCTACATTAAACATGTCATTTCATTGTTTCGTTTTGTAACACAGCAGGCAGTTGCCATATGAACTCACAGCAATTGTGAAAACATGCACAAAACCCGGACAGCCTCAAGTCAGACATCATTGCAGCCTGGGGAAGGGCACAAACTCCCACTCCTAGTGGAATGCTGACAGCTTCTAAGAAAGGGAGACACAGATGGAGGAGATAAGGAAGTATGGATGTGCCGGGGTCCAGCCTCAACACAGGATCGGAGTTCTCAACTGGAAGCAGGGATATCTGGAAGGCGCATAATAAATATACACAGACTACTTTTTTCAGATACAAACTGACAGGCAATTTTTCAAGGCTTAAAGTTACACCTCTCTTCTCTCTCTCTCTCTCTCTCTCTCTCTCTCTCTCTCTCTCTCCCTCTCTCTCTTCTCTCTCTCTCCCCTCCACCCCCCCTCCATCTCAGCTTGCACGCACTCTGCATTCTTCTGCACACTCTGTTTTCTCCTGTGCGATTTTCTTTTCCGCACTCCCACACTCTTACACACCTCTCCTTTCAGGCACACATACACACCACATTCTCTCTCTCTCTCTCTCTCTCTCTCTCTCTCTCTCTCTCCTCATATTCTCTCTTCACACTCTCTTTTGCCTTTCACTTGCCCCAGTCTTTTACTGTTACTCCAAAAGCAGGTAGAAAAAAGACATTGTATAATCATTGCCAAATCAAATTCAAAAAAATAACACATTCCACAAAGAATCAAAATTACAGTTGTTCCCCAAAGTTTCCCTGTTCCCAGGCCTGTGGCCAAAATAATAATAATTGCAAACTCATCATTATTTAACTTTAACTTTTAACTTATTATGCTTCAGAGCTCAGAGCTCCGAGGTCAGCTACTTGCATTTTCCTGTGAAGCTCTATCTAATGATAAATGACACGGGCAAAACTGCCAGGAAGTGGCCAGAAAGAATCAAGTTAACCCTTAACTCAGCAGTTCCACTAGCTTTCTACTTCTGTACATGCATATAATGACTCTCCTAAGAGTCCCAGTGTTTTGACTTAATTCTACTAGCATATAATTTTATGTATTCTATACTTGCTTATTCATACATATTCAAAGGAGACCATTGGCCACTCTCAAATGTTGTGCAAAACTCATTTCATAACTTCAATAGCTTTTTTCCATTCTTGGGGTCCCAATTTAACTCCACTTCATTTTCTAATATTTCTTCAAACTTTCTTTGCAAGTCAAACATTAATCCGAAACTACCACTGTGCAGTTATTGCATTGTTTCCAAGATGAGAGACAGCTCACCTGGCCATTAGGACTGTGCTGTGTTATGCCTATGCCTCAGTTTTTAATTGTTTAAGAATCATTACATCAAGGAACATCAAGTTTCACAGAATTCACCAGAGCAGAAGGAGAAGGAAGTAGGGAAGTCAGATATAATGAGAATTATGCACACCAAGGCCAACTGAAAACAGTCACGCACAAATGAAGTCTATACAGCTGTTGTCTGGGCTAAGGTTAGGAGAAATGGGAACAACTGTTTTGAGGTTGTTTTGTTTTGTTTTGTTTTGTTTGTTGTTTTGTGTTTGTTTTGTTTCAAAGAGCTGCCGCAGGCTACTGAGATGTTTCCATCCTGGCCTCCTTGTAGGCAGTCCATTATTTCAGATGGCGGGTCCCCTGGAGGGATGTGTCTCCTGCTTCTCAGGGTCCCAGACACCATTCTTTTTTACAAGGAGCTGCCATGGTCTTCCAGATGTTTCCATCCCTGCCTGCTATGGGCAGTCCCTGTCGTGGTATGCTGTCCCCAGCATGGATGAGTCTAGGAGAGGTTAGGAGAAGATGCAGTGTGGGACAGTTGACCATACCAGGAAACTTGGTAAGGTAGAGCGAGTCTGAGAGCCAGCACTCAGGCATACAACTAAGACAGTAGGCACCTCCCTGCTCCCTGCCGGATTCCTGGCCTGGAACACGTGCCACACTTCCCACATAAGGAACCGTACCTGTGGTCACGTAGTCCCAGAACACAGTTCTCCATGCTAATGAGGTACCTAGAGGCCCTGAGAACTTAGCCAATAAGTTTCCCTTCCTGGACATTCCTCCCTGCAAAAGGTATTTAATCTCTGGTCCACCCTAAGAAATTGGTACACATGTATTTTTCATGAACAGTCAATAAATAGTATGGATAAACATGGACTGTCTCTTCCTTGAAACGCCGCAGTGGGGAACATGGAGAAGGCCTTCACCCACAGAGCCACAGCCTAAGTCTCCCGCAGAATCTGCGCTTCCTGACAACCTACCTTCACCAATGAGCTAAGCCAGAGTTCCCCATTACCCGCCCCTCACACCCCACACACCCCACACCCACCCCGCGCACTGGGTTTGTCGTTGTCCTCAGCCTGCAGACCCCAACAGTCCTGGACTCCCAAGGACCCCAAAATTTTTAGTTCCTGACTCTTCTGTGTGGCACTCCAGTGGTGACTGAAATGTCCAGGGGTCAGGGAACCCCAACTTGGCTTTCCTCATCTTAGGCTGTGTCTTCCCATCCCTTGAGCATGTCTTGGCACTTCCCTAAAGCCTAGCACCTGACAGCAGCAACAGTACAGGGAGATGCAGTCAAGCACTCCCCGAGTTTCACCTTCCCAGGGGTGGGACGGAACATGGACCCACAATGTAGGGGTGAATACCATCAAAATACATTGTATAACTGTGTGGTAGTGGCATACACCTTTAATCCCAGTACTTGGGAGGCAGAAGAAGGTACATCTCTGACTTAGAGACCAGCCTGGTCTATAGATGAGTTCCAGGACAGTCAAGGTTATGCAGAGAAACCCTATATCAAAAAAAACCAATGTGAGTTGTGTGTTTGTGTGTGTGTGTGTGTGTGTGTGCATGTGTTGGTTTGAATATGCTTGGCCCATGGAAAATGGCACTATTAGGAAGTGTGGCCTTATTAGAGTAGGTGTGTCCTTGTTGGAGGAAGTGAGTCACTGTGGAGTCCGGCTTTGAGGCCTCCTATGCTCAGACTCTGCCCGGTGTAGGATAAGCGTGTCTTCTGGATGCCTTCAGATCAAGATGCAGAACTCTCGACTCCTTCTCCAGCACCATGCCTGGGCTTCATGGTCTCTCTCTCTCTCTCTCTCTCTCTCTCTCTCTCTCTCTCTCTCTCTCTCTGTGTGTGTGTGCTGTGTGTCTCACGGTGTCTCTCTGTCTCTTCTCTGTCTCTCTCCTTCCCTCTCTCTTCTCTCTCTCTCCTCTCTCTCTCATTCTCTTTCTCTCTCTCTTTCCTCTCTCTTCTCTCTCTCTCTCTCTCTCTCTCTGTGGTCTCTGTGTCTCACGGTGTCTCTCTGTCTCTGTCTCTCTCCTTCCCCTCTCCTTTCTCTCTCTCTCCTCTCTCTCTCTCTCTCTCTCTCTCTCTCTCTCTCTCTTGTGTGTGTGTCTCTGTGTCTCCGGTGTCTCTCTGTCTCTGTCTCTCTCCTTCCCCTCTCTCTCTCTCTCTCTCTCTCTCCTCTCTCTCCTCTCTGTTCTCTCTGTGCTCCGGTTCTCTCTGTCTCTGCTCTCTCCTTCCCTCTCCTCTCTCTCTCTTCTCTCTTCTCTCTCTCTCTCTACACACACACACACACACACACACACACACACACAGGGCTGGAAAGCTGGAGATTAAGAGCGTTGACGCTCTTGCTGAGGACCCAGGTTCACTTCCCAGCACGCACAATCTTCTGTAACTCCAAGTTCGGTCATACTCTCCTGCTTCACCGGGCACTGATGGAACATGGCACAGCCACCGTGCAGGCCAGACCCCTACAGATGCAAAGGAAGAACACTCATTTAAAAGAAAGGTGGAATTTTTTAAAATTCATCTACCTTTATTCTATATGCATCGGTGCTTTGCCTGCATGTATGTCTATGTGACAGTGTCAGATCTTGGAGTTGTGACAGTTGTGAGCTGCCATGTGGGTGCAGGGATTTGAACCCAGGTCCTCTGGAAGACCAGTCAGTGTCCTGAGCCACTGAGCCATCCCTCCAGCTCCAAACTGAAATTTTTAAATTACATGTATTTGCATGTGTGTATGATACAGGCAGGCAGGCAGCAGACAGACAGAGATCATATGTAAAAGTCAGAAGACAAATTGCAGGAGTCTGTTCTCTCTTTCAACCTAAATTGACGTACTGAGTGTCAAGCACCTTTTCCAGCTGGGATATCTTTCCAGAGCACACCCCCAAAAAAAAAATCTTAAAACATAAAATCAATCCATTAAAAATATGTTACCAGCTGGCCAGCGGTGGCGCACCGCTGTAGTCGCCGCGCTCGGGAGTCCGAGGCAGCCGTCTCTCCCGAGTTCGAGTCCAGCCTCTGCTGTGAGTCCGTCTCACAGCCCTGGGGGAAAAAAATATATGTTACCAATGTAAAGTCATCTGTATGCAATTATTTCTTCACAACCAACTAAACAGGCGCAGGCATCGGCAGAGTCATCCAACTCCGACCACTAGAGGGCACACCAGGCTTAGTTAAAGCTTCATTGCGTGTGGTTTGGCTTCCCCAAACTCCTTTACATCCTTTCAAAGTATGGAGGACTTCTGAACTAGGCCATACGAAATGGAGAAGTTGGGCGTGGTGACCCACTCCCAGCACTTGAGGGTCAAAGGTAGGAGGATCAGGAGTTCAAGGTCAGCCTCTACAACAATGGTTCTCAATTCTGAGTCACGGGAGGGGAGGGGATATCGAGTGATCCTTCATAAGGGTGGCATATCAGATATCCTGCATATCAAATATTTACATTACAGTTCCTAACAGTAGCAGAATTACAGTTACGAAGTAGCAATGAAAGAATTTTACGATCGAGGATCACCACGATCTGAGGAACTAAATTAAAGGGTCATAGCATTAGGAAGGGTAAGACCCCTGGTCTAAAATTTAGTGAGTTCAAGGCCAGCCTAGGACCAAAGTCACACACACACACACACACACACACACACACACACTAAGAGCTTAAACATGGTGAACCATACTGCTCCCAAAAGTCATGGGTTTTTTAATGAAAAGCCCATGCCAGGTGCAGGATACCTCTCTGGGAGTTGTTGGCTGTGGAGCCCCTAAAAGCTCCAAAAGTGACAGAGACTTGTGCTTAGCCACCCTGAGAACTAGACAATAAAACCCTGCTGCAGAAGACACAGAGAAATCAAGCTGGAAGTGACCCGGAAGCTTCCTTCCTGCTGGCTAGAGTTCATAGTGCTGCTGGAAGGAGCTGTGCAGGTGTGCTGAGGGGGGAGTTACCAATGATCTCACTCAGCTCTGGGTCCTGCTTGCTGTGATTCTGGCCCACAAGGCAAAGCATGTGCAACGCTGTGGTCGTGCCATGAATGTTCCCCGTGTAACCAACCGCTTTCTCCTAGATCTGAGGCCCAATCCAATGGTGGGATTCATACCTGGCACTATAAGTCTGGCCAAAAATGTATAGCTAAGGAGTCATGGGTCCTATGGAAGAATCTACTACTGATGTTTTCCTAAATAAACATGGAGTCAAACTGCCTTCTACACGTTTCTATTTATACCCACGGACTGATACAGCTCTCAGCCTTGGCCGGATAAGTCTCTTACTCAAAGCAGGCAACAGTTAAAGCAGAAACTCATAAATGGTCAAATAGCTGAGAATAAAGGAATGTTTAGGGCTCAGACCTAAACAAGACATCTCTGTCACCAAAGGGAAGGGTGTGATAGAAATGCTGTAAGAACCAGAAGACAGGGAAAGAAGAATTTTTTTCAAGTATTTTTTTTTATTATACATTTTATGTGTGCATGCTGCACACACGCGCGCGCAGATAAATCAAAGAACAACTTTTTGGAGTTGGTTCTCGTCTTCCATGATGTGGGTCCTGGAGATTGAACGCTGGTCTTCAGGGTTGGCAGCAAGGGCCTTTAACCCTGGAGCCAACCATCTAGCCTAGAAGAGCACTCCAAAGAGAGCGCGCAGTGTCAAAGTACTAAGATGGAGCTTGCCTGATAACTCAAAAACAGTAAATCCATTTCTGCCGCAGGTAGTGTGCCCAAACCTACATGGGAAGGAACACTGCTCCTTCACCCCTGTCCCTTAGTGTCCCACGCCCTCTCCAGCCTACACAGGAACTTCCTTCCTTTTCCTTACCCAGCTGTACCGTGTTCCACCTGTCCATGGTCACTGCGCACGTATCTCTCATCGGTTCTCTGTTCCCTTTACAAGTGGGTGTGATGGAACTAAAGCATATTTACTTGACAGAAGCTTAATTATTCATCCGCAGGAACCTGCACAGGGAGTTAAGAGAGGCCACGGGTCAGGGTGGGTGGGAGGGGTGGACAAGGAAGGTCCGGGGAGGCGGGGTCCACAATGGGGCCATACAGTGAAGGGACTTGGGTATGGGAAAGCAAGGGGTTGTGGAATACAGGTGGAGTAGAGAGCTGGGGTGGAGAGAAGTGGGGACTTGGTACGTCAGGAAAAGGACAGAGGGAAAAGAGGAGGGAGGGGTAGGAGGAGTGGGAGTGGAGGGAGAGACTGCAGACACGGCGCTGGGACGCAGAGAACAGTGAATCAGATGGTTCATAAGTGTACATATTGGAGTTCGGAGACTGGAGGGAAATCACGCCCGGCGGGCTCCGGACTGCCAAGGAAGTCTGGGGCAGGGGCGTGGCTGGGGGTGTGCATTACATTGGATTCCCCCACCCCTTGAAGTTCCAAGTCTTCTCCTTTAGACCCTCCTCCTCCTCGGGAGTAACAAGCCCACCTTCCAATCAGAGGCGCGGGCTGGGCAAAGACGAGCCAATGGAGTGGCAGAGGTGGAGCTTGGGGAGGGGGCTCACACGGACAGGGGAGGGGGACGCTGGGCATCGAGGGCTCTGGAACCGCGAAGGGCGAGCCATGGCGTTGGGGCTGCAGCGCGTGAGGTACAGGGCTTCGGGGACAGGATGATGGGGACTGGGGGCTCTCCTTGACAGGGGTTTAGGGGAACCCCTTATCTCTGGGGTGTGGCTCAAGTTAAGGACACCCTGAGGAGCGTGATTAGGGGCACATCCCCGATGCAACCTCCACTCTAGAGGGTTGCAGGGTATCTGGGGTTTAACCTCAAGCTCCAGCTGTCCCGCCCCCATCCCCTGGACCGGCTTTGGGGTTATGAGCTGCGATTTCCTGATAGATCGGGTTCAATCCTCCATCTGGGGGTGAAACTCCAAGTTCCTTATGGATTGGAGGGAGTCAAGTTTGAGCAATGGCCTCTCTTCCAAGAGAGCCTTTTCCTCCAAGTCCCTGTAACGAGTCTTTCTTGGCACATCTAACTCTTGTGATGTTAAAAAGGGATCCCCAAATTGAGGTTTCTAGGGAGTCCCTGACTCTACTTCTGAATTCCAGAAGAGAGGTTACTTTTACCATGCCCTTTCTAACAGTCTCCCAAGCTTCAAATTGCCCTAGAAAGTGTGTGTGTGTGTGTGTGTGTGTGTGTGTGTGTGTGTGTGTGTGTGTGTGATTAGAGGCTGTGTGGGACCCAACTAAGGGCTTTTTTTTCCTTTCAAAAAGTGGAATGGTAGCTAGGGGAGGAGATTCACGCCTGTAAACCCAGCACTTGGAAAGTTGTAGGAGAATGATGCTTTCAAAGCCAGCCTGGCCTACATGGCAAGTTTCAGACCAGCTTCGGTCTACAGAGAGAGAGAGATCTTGTCTCAAAAACCAGCATTTAAAAAAGTAAGGTCACCCCTTTTCAATACCAACAGAACAAACCTGAGCCACTTCCCATAGCCTGGTTCTGTGTCTATTTCATCTACCCTGGACCCAGTCTGTAACTGAGGGAGGAGGGTCCCACCCAAACCCTATTTGAGGGACATCCTTCAGAAAGGTGCTTTGGCGGACCAAGGGAGGAGGCAGCGCCCTCCTGTGACTGGACATAGCTGGGGTCGTCCTAAAAGAGACCTTGCAGCAGGTGCAGAGGCTGTGGGACCCATTTGACCAGGTTGCTACAGGAGACCCCAGAAAAACTCCCTAGACTCTTGGCATTACCTGTCTAAACTGGGGCATCCCTCAAGCCTCACCTCTGTTCCTCCTCTCTGGCATCCTAGACCTGATTGGTTTTCTCTACACCCAGTTTTCACCCACTAACTCAACCCACCCAGGCTCCCCCTTTTCTGGCCCTGTCTGACCCATCTATTCCAACTTCTGGCCCTGAGCCCACCAGGGAACTCAATCCCCACTCCTTCTAAGCCATGACAGCGCCCCCTTATGGTTGTGTGAGAGGCCTCTCCTAATTGAACTAGGGTGTTCCCCCCCAAAGCCCCTGTCAGCACCCAAGGCCAGCCCTTTCCTGTGGTGTCATCCAACACCACGCACACCCATTCGTAACGCATCCGCCTCACGGCTGAGCTCTGGGTCCCTCCTGCAACCCGGGATGGCACTTGGCATCAGCAGGGGCTTGGGTGAGGGTGAGTGGTTACCTCCGGCGCCGTGTGCCCCCTTTTTTCTTCTAGCTTCTGCCTCCTAGCCCTCTTACTCTTTGTGGGGAGTATTTGTAGGAGATCAAGAATGAACACACCACCCTGAGTGCCCACCTGAAAGCAGGGGTTCCTGGAAAAACAGCACTGATGGCTAGACACCCCACCGAATGACCTTATGAGAACAAGTTGGATCAAGGTCAGAGAGACTCCCCACTGACCCTACCCCAAGTCCTTTCTCCAACCCAAACCTTGTCCCCTGGTCACTCAGGTCACCTCCAAACAAAAGCAAAGGCGTCTCTGCCCAGATGTAAAGCTAAGCCTCCTCCACACTTCAAACCCTCTACAGTCTTTGCAAGCCCCCAGTACCCAGCTAAGAGTCAGAGGCTCAGAATGTGAGAGAGGGGCTGTCTTAATTCCCTGGTGCTGTTCAGGGTGAGGAGGAAGAGATGGAGCCTTTTCTGTCTTGGCTGAGACACCACTGGGCCCCAAGTCCCCCTTCCCAGGCCTCACCCCGGGCCCCTAGGCCCCACCCTCTGTTCTCAGCTAGAACACAGAGTGAAGGTGGCAAGGTTCCAGGCGCACGTCCCAGGCTGGGCACACTGCCAAGGGGTTGGACCAGAGCTGGGCCAGCTAGGGAGATGCTCAACGGTGCTGGGACAGGAGAAAAGGACTTAGGCCACCAGGCAGAAAGTAACAGGCAGGGGTCCCTTGGGTGGTGGGCACACCCCCTTGAAGAATAGCATGTTAGAACACAGGCCCTAAAGTCAGGGTTCAAATCCCCAAGCTCCCACTTCTGGCTGTGTGATCTTGGCCCAGGGATTTCCCTCCCAGAGTGCCAGCTCCAAGTCTTGGATAGTAGGAGTCAGAACTCTCCCAGTGAGGAAACAGACCTCTCCCCCAACAGACACACACCACAAAATAAGGTGCCTGAAGTCAACAGACCTGACTCTCCTAGGGATCATTGTGTGGCCCCGGGCAATTCCTGTCACCTGTCTGAGGTGGCTTCCTAAGCACCCAGAAGGTAATAGTGGGTGCACGGTGGGAATAAAGCTTACCTGAGAGGCAACTAAGCAAGGCAGACTGGAATGGGGATGAACCACCCAGGCCAGCCCTGTCATTGCTCTGGGCCTCACCCTCTGTCTGAGACAGCTAACCTGCTCCTTCCGCTCCCACCTCCGTAGTGATAGAATTGCAGGCAGGTACCACATCCTGTACCCGTAGCTCTGCTAGGCCTATGCTCCTCCGACTGAACTACATACATCTCAGGTCTCGTTTCTATCTTTAAAAAAAAAAAAATCACTTTATTTATTTCTGTACCTGTGTGTATAGGGGAGGGGCTGTGCATGTTTGCCTTTGAGTGTGTGAAAGGTCAGAGGTCAGTTCTCTCCTCCACCGTGTGGGTTCCAGGAATCAAACTCAAGTGGTCAAGCTTGGCCGTGTTCCTACTTTCTCAAAAGGGAGAGAATCACTTCTGGCCCACGAGGTTGCTGTAAGGTGGGAAATGGGGGTCTCTAGTTTCTGAGTGTGTAGCACACCATCATGGTTATTTCATCTCTTAAAATGTTTGTGTAAAAGCTGGGCATATGATTACACACTCAGAATCAGACACACACATATTTGCATGCATGACTAACTACACATGTGTAATTGCACATTCAGAGGCCCATAGGTTACCCCAGGGTACAAGAGACTCAGACTTCGGCCGGGCGGTGGTGGCGCACACCTTTAATCCAGCACTTGGGAGGCAGAGGCAGGTGGATTTCTGAGTTCGAGGCCAGCCTGGTCTACATAGTGAGTTCCAGGACAGCCAGGGCTATACGAGAAACCCTGTCTCAAAAAAAAAAAAAAAAAAGAGACTCAGACTAGAGCCTTCTGTCACTGACACCAGCCAATGGCCAAGCTCGTCTAAGCCTTGACATATATTAACATATATTAACTCATTTAATCTTCAATCCACTGTAGGAACCCATCATGGTGATGCAGTCCTGTAAGCCTAGCACTCAGGGAAGGGGCTGAGGCAGGAGGATCATGAGTTTGGGGCATATCTGAGCTACCCAGTGAGACTTTGTCTCCTAGCCTCATCTCACATATCCACAAACCTAAACAAACAAAAAAAACACCCTTTGAGGAGCTGGAGGCTATTACTGTACCCAGGGAGGTTAAGCAACCTCCCAGAGTCAATCAGCTAAAGAGCAACGGGAGTAATGGTGTCAGAACTGTGACCCAGAAGAGGCAGCCTCCACTCTGTTTCACAGAAAGGCCAGAAACAGCCAGTGAGAGGCCCATACTTCCCGTCAGAACATCCGGGAGAACAGGCTAGAGGGGAAGGAGGGTCCCTCTATAGCCACCAGCTGGCTCCCTCTATGGAGGAGGAAACCCTGCCACCCTAGCCGTGAAGAGTAGGATTACAGAGCTCAGCTGCTTGGGAGGTGGGGCGCCGGCCCCACCCCCCCCCACTCCCCTACTCTCTCCCAGTTCCCTCTGTCCAGGGCCCCCAGCTCAGTGAGGCCCGCCCACCCCCACCCTCTGGGCAGGAAGACAAACAGGGCTGGAACAGTACAGTACAGGACGGAATGTCCTCTGGGCAGGCAGGACTGAGGCCCCTGCCCCCAGCAGCCAAGAGGGAGTTCATAGGGGCGCCCCCTTGGCTCCTCCAACGCTAACTAGGCCAGTCTGCCCCCTTCCGGGCCTCTCACCGCCTTGCACTAATGGCTCCCCGACCCACCTCCGCACCCAGACTAAAACATTTTGTAGCCTCCCACCCCCCAGAAGTGGCCTCTGCGCCCCGAATTGAAGGCTTCTAGGAAAGAGCAGCCTCCTTCCTATCCCACAGCAGGTTTTCTGGGGCTACGGGGTGGTCATCACATGGGCTGCTTAGAGAAAAACTTGGAAATAGGAACTTCACTGACTGGGCTTAGCCAGGTACTGATTATGTGATCTCTTGGACTCTTGGACAAAGGACTTTACCTTTCAGAGCTTCAGTTTCCCCTTTGCAAAGTGGGTTCAAATGCGCCCCATTGAGGCCAGGCCTGGTGACATGCCTATAGATTTGTAACCCCAGTATTCAAGATCAGAAACCTAGGGTCATCCTTGGCTTGGGCTAGTGAGACCCTGTCTCAAATACTAATAACTGGATGCGGTGACTCACACTTTATCCCAGCTCTCAGGAGGCAGAAGATCTCTGAATTCAAGGCCAGCCAGGTCTACAGAGCAAGTTCCAGGACAGCAGGGCTACATAGAAAAACCCTGTCTCGAAAAAACAAATAAATAAATACATAAATATTAATAACAATAATAATATCCCTTTGGTCTCCC